>PVJI01001917.1:0-161048 GCA_004026765.1 Micronycteris hirsuta
ATTCTTGTTTCTTCCTTCTGGTCTACCCCATTGGTTTGAGATCCAACCTCCTTTTTTTTCCTGTTGGTTCCCTGTAAATCTTCCTCCATTATCCTTATCGTATTCTTCATCTGTTCAACTATTTGCGTCCACCTATCTTCCAGTTTTGTTAGCATTTTGATTACAAGCATTTTAAATTGCGCATCTGATAGGTTGACTACGTCGTCATCCGTTAGTTGTAATTTGTTCTGATCTTTCATTTTGGCCATTTTCATTCTTTTTATCTCGGTGCACTTGTCGGCTGGCAGGTGCCTGCAACCTGGGTCGCTTTTTGGATGACGTTGCCTCTGGGGGCGGGGCCTCCTGGGTGTCGGACTTCCCTTCAGTTCGATTCTGTCTCTTCTGGTTGTTTAATTTGTCGCTATTGCGTTCGTTGTTTAGACACTCTGGATGTGCGGGCAGCGAGTGCGTCCACCTACGCCGCCATCTTGGCGGAAGTCCAATATAAAAGTTTTAAGTTTTGTGTTTAATCATGAAAACTTTCCATGTCATACCATTATATATACATGTAGGGTTTAACGTGGAAATAATGCTTTTCCCCAGAAATTGTAAAGTGAAAATTGACACTCCAGAAAGATGTGCCTCACTTATTCTGCCAAATAGCCCCAGGGATAAGCAACTTGAGAAGCATAGCACAATACACCCTGTTACTTAGCTCAGACAGTAATATAAAAATGACTACAGAAATTAGGTGCTATAGCACAACCATCCTAAAATACATAGAAAGCAAAAAAAAAAATCTCTTAGAAAAGTTTACTTAATGTAACAGAATATTTGGTTTTGGAGCATACTAGGAAATAATGACAAAAATATTGGATAATGAGAGTATCAGTGTTTCTATAACTCCAAGAGAGTGGAGGCTCTACCCAGAGAGCATGAAGGTTCTGAGCCACTCGATATACGTACTTCCAAAGCAGAAAACACAGCAAAGTCTTTATTTGGACTCTGCTCAATAAGAAATTGTCTGATTTTAATCTGATTTCCCAACCGGGTTTCCTATTGGTAAGGAGAATTGCCCAGAAACAACTCAGGTGTTCCAATCCATTTGGTATTTACATTTCTCAAAGTAAATTAGCATGAAGGCATCCTGCTTTATATGTCAAGGTCTTATGAATTTGGTTATGAACTCATCACTCCTGATACGTTAATATATTCAAGTTTCAGAAACTGCAAAGCTAAGCAGCAATGATATCACCAAACTACAGCTCCCTGATAAAGGCTTCCCCAAATACCTAATCTTGTCCTTATAGTACATAAGCTCCACGTTTAGCAGTAACGACACAAACCACGCACTTCCCAGACGGGATACTGTAAGAACGACCGCGCTTCGTTGAAGTGGTCGCCTTGACTGTGCAGCACACTGCCGCTGCAGCCCCCGCCCCGCCCCCGCTGCGTGTGTCCCCTCACATGGCCCGTGCAGACCTCTAGGTTGAAGAGACCAGGATGTCACCCCCAGCGATACTTTTGAAAAAGAGTATACCTACTGTTCTGACCAATAAAATCTAGTCAGTAAGCAAGCCTATAAACATTTGCTCGTCTTACACATTTCATGATTTATTTTACATTCCAAAGAACCACATGTGATAGTTGATTATCTTATAGGGAAAAAATCACGTGTCAGGCTTTACTCTTTCTAAATACATAAGTTGAATCCCAGACCTCTCGTAACACATCAGCCAATTTAGCGTGAACTTTAGTTTGCAGAGCTGTTCGAGCCACATCTAAGAGGAAGTCTCTTTTCATCTCTTTTTTCATTTTAATCTCTTCCAAAACTTCGAGTGCTTTTTTCTTTGCGGCTTCAAATCCTTCAGCTATTATTCTAGGGTGCAGGCCCTATTAAAACAACATAAAACTATAAATCATAAAGTAACTCATGCAAAGTAAAAGTAACCATCCTCTCCTATTAGTACATATGTCTAAAAAAAGTAATATTACTCACATCAATGCCACTAAATATAAGTGTATGTATATAATTTATGAAAGTAATTTTTCATTGCCTCACATTTAAAACAATCTCAAACTTACAGAAAAATTCTAAGTCTAGTACAAAAAAAACGACATAAGTTCTTTTTATTTCTGAAAAGCATGACGCTTTTGTCATGTGGTGTCCTTCAGAATGGGCACAAAAGAAGTCCTCTTACTGCAGAGGAAAAGAGTCACCTCTGACTTGGAGAGAGCTGGCAGACAGACATCACCTTCGTTCAGTGTTCAAAGTCGACATCACAGCAACAGACAGACAGACATGTGCCTCGTGATGCAGCGCATTAGGGACACTACAGCACTTACATGGTATTCCTGCCAAAAGTGTATCACCTGAGTCTAAACTGAGGAAACAGACAAATCCAATTTGAGGGACTTTCTACAAAGTAACTGGCCTGTACTCTAAAAATGACGCTGTCATGAAACACAAACAATGGCTCAGCTTAAAGGGAACTAGAGACACGACAGCTGAATGTAATACCTGGATTTCCTTCTGTAGTAAAGGACACTATTGGGACAAATGATGAAATCTGAATACAATCTGCATCAGTGTGTCAGTGTTAATATCAATTTCCTGTTTTTGAACACTATACTGAATTATACAAGAGAAGTCCCTGATTTTAAGAAATATACACTTAAATATTTAGATTGTCATATCTCCAACTTATTCTTTTTTAAAAAAGATTTATCTATTGCCCTGACTGGTGCAGTTCAGTGGACTGAGCAATGGCCTGTGAACCAAAGGGTCGCCGGTTCGGTTCTAAGTCAGGGCACATGCTGGGTTGCAGGCCAGACCCCCGGTGGAGGGCGTGTGAGAGGCAACCACACATTTATGCTTCTCTACCTCTCTTTCTCTCCCCTTTCCCCTCTCTATAAATCTTTTACTTTTTTATGAGAGCATGTACCTGATTTGTTGTTCCACTTCTTATTAATATATTCATTGGTTGATTTGTGTATGTACCCTGACCAGGGATTGAACCCGCAACCTTGGCATACTGGACGATGCTTTAACCAACTGAACTATCCAGCCAGGGCCTCTGCAACTTATTTTTATACCATTCTCAAAAGAACACGTACATTACTACACATATAAACACACATATACACATTTATTTGAGAGCAAAAAATGTTGTTCTTTGGAATATTCCTGTAACTTTTCTATAGGTCTGACATTATAACAAAATATTTTTTTTAAAAAAACATAATTGTTTATTCTGAAAAGTAATGCACAAACTTATTGAAGCTGGAACTAGGTCTAATTTATTACCTCCATTCTTTATATTAGCTTTAGAACAATTTCTGAAAGTTGACATTTATTGAGCATTCGTGTCAGGCACTATTCTAAAGAGCTTTACAGGTATGATTTAATTTAGTCCTCTCAGCACAATGAAGTGGGAGTTGCAATTATTATTCCCATTTCACGGATGAGGAAATTGAGGCTTAAAGGGATAATGTAATTTGCCTTGGATCAGTAGGCAGTTAAGAAGTGGAGCCAGGATTTAAACCCACAGGCCTAACTCCAGAGCATGTTGTTGTCTGTTTTCAAAACATTTCCCCTGTCTAGGACCTTCAACTCTTCACCCAGGCTACTCTGAAAACCTCCAGTCTTGACTCCCTTAAAACTGTCCCCCAAATATTTTTTACAAAGTTTTTATTTATTTATTTTTAGAAAGGAAGGGAGAAAGAGAGGGAGAGAAACAGCAATGTGTGGCTGCCTCTCACACGCCCCCCACTGGGGACCTGGCCCGCAACCCAGGCAGGTGCCCTGACTGGGGATCGAACCACAACACTTTGGTTCGCAGGCCAGCACTCAGTCCACTGAGCTACACCAGCCAGGGCTCACTCAGCAGTATGTTCATATGAACAGTATTCTTCTTGGTTTGAGTACTATATGCCTTCCACGATCCGGCTCCCATCTACTTCTTCAGCCTGCTCATTGCTGTCCACATCACCTTAAACTCCACCAACACCAAACTTCTTGTAGCAGTCCACGCACAGCGTGTTGCTCCTCCTTTCTGTGCCTCTGCTCACGTTGTTCTTTCTGCCGGGAATGCCATTCTTCTAACCCCTCACTCTTTCATCTGGCTCGCTCTTTCTCACCTAAAAGATTTAGCCTGGGCCTTATTTCCTCCAGAAAGTGCCGCCTGACTCCCTCAGGCTAGGTTAGGACATCCCTCCCTCAGTGTTCACATTATTCACGTCTAACTCTACTGCTGCACCGCCTCACAGTTTCACGAGTATGTCGATGTCTGTTGGCATCTCCCCCTTCCCGAACTTCTTTCTTCCTAACCTGACCCAAATTTTGTTTAGGTCTGCCTCTGCCTCCAGCGCTTGAGAGGAAGCTGACCCTATCCCTAATTCAAGGGGTGGCTCCTGATTAGATTAAGTCAATTCCGCTAAAGACTATTATTGGTTTGGGATGACATAAGACCAAAGTTGGCCCAATCACATAAAGTAAGGACTTATAGTCTGTAGCTGGGTGAACAGTATTCTCGCTCCCTCTCCTGCTGAGTGTTACCAAGGGGAGAAGGTGGTCCTGACTTCCTATGACAGTCTTACAGTCGGGATGAAAATAAGCCTTATGATGAAATAGCAGTGTAAGTAGGAGAGCTAAAAGACAGAAGGGACCTGAGTACGTGATAACTGAATTTTTAAATCAACCAGCCCTAGAAGCCTGCCTTATCTCTCTATGTTCTGCTAAGGCAGATTATTTCTTTATTGTTTAAGTGACTTTTAGTCATGTTTCTACTGCTAACAGGCAAAAGCATCCTTACTGAAATAAGTTGAAGGTACTAAATTAATAGACAATTCCCAATACTAAATGAAACACGAAGAAGTAATAATTTTAGCACTTTGACCAGGCTATGCTTTGCTGAAATGCTCCTTGAAAGAGAGGACAATGCAAATACTTAGAGAAGATAGATAAGTAAGGCCGAGAAAAGAACACAGACTGAACAAAGGCAAAGAGGTAGAATATCTGTAACGATTTCAGAAGCTAGAGAATGGAGGAGTCTGGCTACAGCAGACAGTCTAAAAAGGGAAATAAAAGTAGAAAGGCAGGTAAATTCACAAGTGGAAAGCCTTCAGTAATTTTTCCACCAGAAGCAAAGCCTCTTCAATAAATGGTGTTGGGAAAACTGGAAAGCCACATGCAAAAAAATGAAACTAGGCTGCTACTTGACACCATATACAAAAATTAACTCAAAATGGATTAAATATAAGATTTGAAGCACTAAAACATATAGAAGAAAACACAGGTACTAAACTTATAGACCTTCAACTCAGAGAGGCTTTTTTGAACCTGACCCAAAAGGCAAGGGAAGTAAAAGCAAAAATAAATAAATGGGACTACATCAAACTAAGAAGCTTCTGCTCAGGAAGATAAACTATCAACAAAACAAAAAGGCAGCCCTGGCTGGTGTAGCTCAGTGGATTGAGCACGGGCTGGAAACCAGAGGGTCCCGGTTTGATTCCCAGTCAGGGCACATGCCTGGGTTGCGGGCCAGGTCCCCGGTGAGGGCCATGTGAGAGGCAACCATACATTGCTGTTTCTCTCCCTCTCTGTCTCCCTCCCTTCCCCTCTCTAAAAATAAAAATAAATAAAATCTTAAAAAAAAATAAAAAAAAAACAAAAAGGCAAGCAACCGAATGGGAGAAAATGTTTGCAAACAAATCTCTAATAGGTGGATACTATCAAAAATATATAAAGAACTCGTACAACTCAACAACAAAACAACAACCAACCCAATTAAAAACGGGCAAAGGACCTTGAACATTTTCCCAGGAACATATAAAAATGGCCAACGGATACATGAAAAGATGCTCAGCTTTGCAAGCTATAAGGAAAATGCAAATCAAAACCACACGAGATACCACCTCACACCTGCTGGAACTGCTGTTGTCAATTAGAAGAGAAGAAACGTGCGTTGGAAAGATGTGGAGAACAAGATGTGATGAGAACGGAAACTGGCACAGACACTACAGAAAACAATATGGAGGCTCCTCAAAAAATTAAGAATAGATTTCCCATGTGACCCAGCAATTCCCCTTCTGGGCGTCTACCCAAAACATTTGAAAACATTTATTCTTAAAGATTCAGGAACCCCTATGTTCACTGCAGCATTATTCACGGTAGCCAAGACGTGGAAACAACCCCGTGGGGACGGGATAGAGAAGGTGTGGCAGATACATACAATGAATACTACTCAGCCCTAAGAAAGGACAAAACACTGCCATTTGCAACAACATGATGGATCTTGACAGCACTACACTAAGCAAAATAAGTCAGACGGAAAAGGACAAGAACCATATCATTTCACTCATATGTGGGACATAAAACAGAAAGCAACAAACAAACAACACAAAACAAAAAAACTCACAGACATGGACAACAGCATGGAGGTTACCAGAGGCGAAGGGGGGTGGGGAGAGGATGAGGAGGGTAAAGGCGGGGCCAAATATGCAGCAACAGGAGACTAGACTTGGGGTGGTGAGCACACAATGCAATCGATAGGTGATGTAATATAGAACTGTAAGCTTGAAACGTACAATGTCACCTCAGTAAGTTTAATTTTAAAAATAGTAAGTTTTTCCCAGTTATTTATTTATTTATTTTTTAAAACAGGAAATTCTTTTTTTTTTTTAAGATTTTTATTTATTTATTTTCAGAGAGAGGAGAAGGGAGAGAGAAAGAGCAATGTATGGTTGCCTCTCACATGGCCCCCACCAGGGACCTGGCCCGCAACCCAGGCATGTGCCCCGACTGGGAATCGAACTGGGACTCTCTGGTTCCCAGCCCGCGCTCAATCCACTGAGCTACACCAGCCGGGCTTCCCAGTTATTTTTTAAAACCATAATTTGGTTTCAACGTTATCAGTGATGTTTTCTTTCTTAGGCCACTAGTCATAGGTACATAGCTCATTTTTTCCTTTTTTAAACATCTAAAATTTTTCATTTTAAAAATAGGTATATAATTCCAATAAAAGAAATTGGTTTGGCGAAAATAGTTCATTATTATTTTCATTTATAATGTCCAAATATATTTTCATATTAACCTTTGCCCTCCAAAATTAAACCATTTTACTAGTGTAAAAAAAATCAACTTTCCATTCAAAATAAAGTACCATATAGATGTGAATTCTATGACATTCTAGTACCTCAGAAATATAAAGATCAGCCTGTTTTAGTAACTCCCCAATAATCAGGACGTTTGAAGTGGTGCCGTCTCCTGTAACGTCATCCTGGGCTGTGGCTACCTTTGCTATCAACGAAGCTGTTGGGTGTTGGATTTGCTGGAAAAAGCAAGCAACAGATTTAAAAAGACAGAGAATAAAATACAGAAATAGTCCACCAAAAACGAGATAACCTAAACGTCAACAGTAAAATTAAGAAATTGAATAAGCTTCATTCTACAAGCTCACACGTTTTGTATTATCAACCCTTAATAAATGTCAAGACCAAAAGTTAACAGTTGAGAACTAATGAGATCTGAACATTTCATAAAAGAGTCTTTGCTCAAGAATGCAATGACATTTCCAAAATTAGATTAAATCATTCGGTCTTGAAGAGGAATATATTTACTAAAATTGCAAAGGACTTTTTTTTACTTTTCCATGATTATGAAGAACATAATGCAGTGTCTTTAAAAGATGCAACTAATTTGGAAGTATCCCTAAGCTGTTACTTGAACTACACAAAGATCTGAAAACAGCCAAAAAACATTTTTTGACGTTTAACCCTACAAGTATATCTCATGGTTGCAATGTCCAGCTGACAGCCTTGGTTGAAAGACATACAGATTGCATTATGCTCTCAGTTACGTCATAGTGAGGTTTATGGAAGTCGGCAGCATCAGCTCACCATCTCGTGAAGCAGCACGTTGCCATCTTTGGTGAGCTTGATGTCACCTGCACCAGAAACAAGCCTGTTCAGGAAACAGTGGTGTCATTAACTTCACACGGCAAGAATCAAGCAAGATGCTCCCAGTGCTTGCCACTCCATTCTCCTTAAGTCAGAGAACTGGGCCTGGAAAACGTCCATCGAATCCCGGGAGGCACCCCACGCGGCACCACCCTCTGCAGCCCCCGGAACCACTTTCCCCAGATGACAGCTGTGGCAATTTCATTCCAGGTGGAAATTCACATGTTTCAGAAAGAGAGTCATTGCTGAGTGATGACAGCGTTTGCTCAAGAAGAGTACTTGGAAGTCTATAAGCCACAGGTTGGTGAATTTCCTGCAGGTTTTTTACTTTGATGAAATGTTACCATTCATTCGCTCAATTCAGCTTCTTTCTTCATCCCTCATATTTATTAGATCATCAAATTCTGTTAACTCTACCACCAAAAAGCCTCTTCAACCCACTCCCTCCACACAGCCATCACCATCTATGATCTGGATGGTTTAGCGCCCACATAACTCTGAATTTGAATCTACCCTTCGTTTATCTTTTTAAAAGGCACAATGGCTGAGTCAGTTCCCCAATCACAAATCCTTCAATGGTTTTCATGTTCTCCACCATTTTCAAGGCTAAATCCAAACTACTTAGCAATGACATAGCTGACTTTTCCCAAACGGGCTTGTATCTATTTTAAATGTACCATCTACCAAATGAAATCTTGTGGTTCCCTTAATACATAACATTTGTTTTTATTTCTGTTGGATTTACACCAATTGGCTTTCTTGTTCTTGAAACTGCTTTATCTACAATACCTTACTCAGTGAACGCTCACCTTTCAAGACTATGATCAAAAATCAACTGTTATGGGAGTCTTTTCCTTCTCCCATCAATAATTAGTCCCTTTGCTCAGTATAATCATGTTATATGATTAAAAATATAATGCAAGCCACACACTTTAAAATATATACTACATATTATATAGTATATACACGCACATCACATTCATTTCTACCAAAACTGAAATTTTATCTTGGTCATCTCTGCGTTCCCAGTACCCCAGTTAGTACATAATAAGCACCCTGTTTTACTGTTAATTTATTTCGCTCATTCCTGAGTTTGTATCCCTCCTCTCACACCTTCTTGCCCTCAGTCGTCTCTTTCCCTCACTCTCTCCTAATGGAAATAATCGCGCTAAATACAAGCTGAAAGGCTGAAGAGATAGGAAGAACCTTAGGCACACAGCGCCCAAGTAACCTGCTAAGGACTGAGCGCTAGAGCGGTAGCTTGGATCTGAACCCACGCCGGCCAGGGCCCAAAGCCCGTGCCCTCTCCGCGGCACCGCACCCCCAAACAAAGCCGAAACGAAGGGCAAATGGGCAGATGGTCTTCAAGGGCAGGGGAGTTAGCTAGCTTCCGTCTGTTTCACGTGAAACACTACACGAACTACATAACTGCACTTCAACCGGAACGAAAAGTTGGTCGGGTGGATGGGGCGGGTGGGGCTTTTCCTTGGGGAGGCTTCTCTCCTCCTCCTCCACCCGGCGACAGACGACCGCAGGGCAGGGGTGGAAATGAGGGAAATCGCCCACAAGTGTGTTCACACGGCTCTTGGCGGAACGTTTGCCGGTCCCGACACCCGACCAACCGCCGGCGCCCTAACCGCCGCCTCACATTTTCATGGTGCCCTTGGGACCCAAGTTGGTCCGCAGCACATCCTGCAGGCCTCGGGCGGCGCAGATATTGACCGCCAAGGCCGCCTGGGCCCGCGCCACCTCAGCCTTGGCGTTTACCGCCTTGATCGCAGCCATGGCAGGACAGTTGAAGAGCCACCTGACCGACAAAAACAACCGCGGTCACGTCTCCGAGGTGAAACGCGGCGCCAACGTTCACGCTCTGGAGCCTCAGCCAATCCTCGCCCAGACCGGAAGTGACGTTATCAGGCACCGCCGAGCCGGAACCAGGAACGCCCCGGGGCGAGTCGCGAAGATGGCGTCGTCCGCCTCGGCTCGGGCTGCGGCCGGGAAGCGGGTGGTGAGCCAGGACGAGCTGCGGCGGCTGATGAAGGAGAAGCAGCGCCTGAGCACCAACAGGAAACGCATAGAATCTCCATTCGCCAAGTACAACCGTTTGGGGCAGCTGAGCTGTGCCCTGTGTAACACCCAGGTGAAGAGCGAGCTCCTGTGGCAGACTCACGTCCTGGGAAAGCTGCACCGAGAGAAAGTAGCCGAGCTGAAAGGCGCGAAGGAGGCCAGCCAGGGGTCGTCCGCCAGCGCGGTGCCTCAGCCCGCCAAGAGGAAGGCGCCGGACGCGGAGAGCCAGGAGGCTAAAAGGGCGAAGGCTTCGCAGGTGGCCCAGGCCCAGCCCTCCACGTCCGCTTTGCTCACCAACGTTGACCAGGCAGGAAAGGAGCCCGCCAGAGCGACCCTCGGTAAGACTTCGGGACTTGGTTTACTCCCTGATTATGAAGATGAGGAGGAGGAGGAGGAGGGTGAAGAAGGACAAGAGGGGGACGCCAGCAAGCAGCCGCCTGACGTGCAGGGCAAGGAACACTCACTCTCCTCCTCGCGGGAGGCAACAAGTAGTGTGCTGCCGAGCGACTTCTCCAATACAAATCCTCCCAAGGCCCCTCTGGTTCCTCACTCAGGGTCCATCGAGAAAGCAGAAATACACGAGAAAGTGGTGGAAAGGAAAGAGAACACTGCGGAGGCATTACCAGAAGGCTTTTTTGACGACCCTGAGGTAGATGCGAGGGTACGAAAGGTCGACGCCCCCAAGGACCAGATGGACAAAGAGTGGGACGAGTTTCAAAAAGCCATGCGGCAGGTGAACACTATTTCCGAAGCCATAGTTGCTGAGGAGGACGAGGAGGGACGGCTGGACCGGCAGATCGGGGAGATCGACGAGCAGATCGAGTGCTACCGTCGGGTGGAAAACCTGCGGAATCGCCAGGATGAATTAAAAAACAAGCTTAAAGAGGTCCTGGCCATAAAAGAACTGCAGAAAAAGGAAGAGGAGAACGTCGACAGCGACGACGAGGGAGAACTACAGGATTTGTTGTCTCAGGATTGGAGGGTGAAAGGGGCCTTGTTATAGGTTTGCAAGGACCCGGTGTTTCCAACACCCCGGGCGATGGTGTAAAAAGCGCTGTCGCTCCCTATGACATTGGTTACTCCATACCTGGACTAGGTGGTTGTGGTACAGATGTGAGCCTGTGAAAATAGCACTTTGGAAAATTGGTTTAAAGTATTTTTGAGGTAAAGTTGTTTTGGAATTTTGTAAGCATTATATTAAAATGCCAACTTTTTCACATATTTATGGATTGAAATACATAATTAGGGGCTGGAAAAATCTAACTTGTAAATATTGTACATAAGTACATATTTACTTAGTAATTCCGTTTTTGAAATGTATAAATTAATAGACCAACAGGCAAGCTTTTAGATGAATACCAAGTGTATCGGGATATATATGCCTTTTTCTTTTCTGAGCCCCGATCAAACTCGAGGGTGGGGGAGCTTTGGGTGTTTGTTTTCGAGAATACTACTCATGGATTCGTAAGTCATTCAGAGTCCATCAGTTCTCTGTATTCTGTTTCTCTTTCAAAAACACGCTGTAGGAGAACATGGTGGAGAACAGGCCGAACGTGACCAGCCTCCTTCTCTTTTGATTAAACCAAGGATTCTTGGATGTAGGTGCACATGAAGTGCACCCACAAAGCTTTTGAAAAGATACACAGGAATCAACTCTGAAGCTTTTTAAAAAATTCAGGTGCCCAAGTCATACTATTCGATTCAATGAGTCTGGAGTGGGAGTCAGACATCTGAATTTCGAAAGCTTCCCAGTTCATTCTAATCACACCAAAGTTGGAGAGCCACTGCCCAAAATCCAGAGCCCATTCATATTTGTTCAAGCTTTTTATTTTGTAAATAACACATTCCATAGGTTACTGTTATTGTATAAAAGAAATACTACCTTTTGTTTATGTTCCATCCAGTCTTAAATTTTATGGCAAATTAGGGTTCAGAGTTACTGGTATGTCTATTGTAGGAAGAATATACAGTAAGTCCTCACTTAAGGTCATTGATAAGTTCTTGGAAGTGCAGTGAAATTACTTACATGGAAATCAATTTACCGTAAGTAACTGATATCAGTGAGTTCAATTCTTGTGGCATTTCATCATAACTAAGGGATACTGAACAAACAAAACAACGGTTATTCAAGGACTGCTCTGGAAGTTTTCTCCTTGAGTAACAACTGGCTTGTGCTATTGTTGGTTTAAATCATTACTCCTCCCTCTGGAGATAGAAGTATTCAAATAGGAAAAAGGAATTAGCAGTGCTCTGGAGATAGAAATGCATACAGCATAGTCAAAAATGAGTGGTGGTAATAATAACCAGGACTTGTACAGTTCTTACAGTGTAGGTGAGGCAGGATTCTGAGTGATTTGTATAAACTCAGTCTGGTTTCCCTAAAGCTCAGGTTTTATGGAGGAGATTAGGTTTGAATAAGCTTTGAACACTAGATGGAAATTCTTCCTGTAGGCAATGTGGGAAAAGTTTTTGAGCAAAAAAAAATTGTATCTGCCAAAAGAAAATTATGGAAGACAACTTTATTTTTTTTTAAATTTTATTTATTTATTTTTTTAGAGAGAGGAAGGAAGGGAGACAGAGAGGGAGAGAAAGAGCAATGTATGGTTGCCTCTCACATGGTCCTCACTGGGGACCTGGCCCGCAACCCAGGCATGTGCCCTGACTGGGAATCAAACCAGGACCCTCTGGTTCCCAGCCCGCGCTCAATCCACTGAGCTACACCAGCCAGGGCTGGAAGACAACTTTAGTTGCAGTATGTGCTATTACATATAGTATGGGTTATATAGTCTATAGAATGGAATGAACATGGGGGAAAAGGAAGCTGGCAGACTACTTGGAAACTAGATTTTAAAAACAGGGTAACCAAGCCCTGGCTGGTGTAGCTCAGTGGATTGAGTGCTGGCCTGCGAATTAGAGGGTCACCAGTTCGATTCCCAGTTGGCACATGCCTGGGTTGTGGGTCAGGTCCCCAGTTGAGAGCGTGTGAGAAACGGCCACACATTGATGTTTCTCTCCCTCCCTTCCCCTCTCTAAAAATAAATAAACCTTTCTTTAAAAAAATAAAAAACAGGGTAACCAAGACTTTAATTAGGTATGGATTGAGAGAAAAGGAATAGAATTGAACGGATTTCACAGGAAAAACCAATAACATTTTAGTGACTAAAAGTGGAAGAAAAACAGGAGAGGTAAAGATGGAATTGAAGGGGTTTTTTTGGTGTGGATGCCTAAAAGAAATCTAATACTGAGAATATTATCTTGCCTTTTGCAAAGTCTTTGCTTTCTTGTGCTGTCAGCTGATTGGTGATAGCAACTTCAGTCCGATAACGCACAGTGGGCATGCCTGCCTGAACTGTATGAGAGAACCACACTCAGGAGTTTTCTATCATTCATTGCTTTTTTTATTTCAGCGGGTGAAAAAGTACAAAGATGGGCTTGAATGGCAGGTCCAGTTCTGTGTTGGCTTACGAGGCGAGGCTAATGATCGAGAGGAGCACTGTCCGCTGAAAAATACACTGCAAGCCATGTACAGTTTTTAAAACTTTCTGGTAGCCACACAGAGAAGTAAAAAGAAATGTGAAATTGTTTTTGATGAATTTAATCTCATATCCAAAATAGTGTTTCAATATGTAGCCAATATTTAGATATTAGTGAAATATTTTATATGTGGGGGTTCTACATTTTTGAAATCCAGGTGCATCTAATGGCATGTCTCAGTTTAGACTGGCCACATTTCAAGTAGCCGTTTGTGACGAATGGCTACCGTCAGAAGTGCAGATTTAAAGAGAAAGGCACACGAGGAAAAATAAAACATGCTCAGAAGGCAGTGGGCAGAACAATTTAACTGGAGCAGTGTTCATTCCTGACAACCGGGGACTTACAGGAAAGGCAGATTATGAACCCTGTGGAGGGCCTGACTGCCAAGCTCTAAAGGGTGGCACTTTCTCAACAACTGCATAGCCTTGAGGTTGCTGAGTCCTCACGTGTAATACAGCTAAAAGAGAGCTTAAGTATGTCACCACACATAAGCCCCACTGAGTTCTTAGGAAGTCCAAAAACTTCTCAAAACCTGCTCCCAGCCCTGGCTGGCGTGTCTCAGTGGGTTGGGTGTCACCTGCAAGTCAAAAGGTCGCAGGTCCAATTCCCTTCCCCATTGCGGGTATACAAGAAGCAACCGATCAATGTTTCTCACTGTCTTTCCCACCCCTCCCCTCTCTCTAAAAATAAATAAATGAAATCTTAAAAAAACAAAATCTGCTCCCAATGCACTGTATCCCAGACCACAAGTGAAGGGGCCCTGACCAAATCAGGTGAATCCTTGTTAGGTCAGAGATCCAAAGAAACAGCCTCAGGAGTTAGTGGGTCCTTCCTGTCCAGCACAGGTGGGAGAGCTCCTTTATAGCCCTCAAGCTGGCCAAACAGGTTTCGGCATTAGACTGAAGGCCAAGTGGTAAGAATTAGGCCCAGCAGTTTCTCCAGTCCCTTGTTCTGTTTTTAGAAAACCCCGTAATTCAGGCAACAATCTATTAAAAGATTGGCACAGAATCTATTAAAAGGCAACAATCTATTAAAAGATTGGCACAGAATGCCACAAAGGTAATCCTCTCACCCCCTTACCAACTTCATACAGTTCCTCCAACGCGGTGAAGAAAAATGCTGATTTCCTAATTAGCCTTCAAATGCACCTTTGCGCAGCGTCTTACAACCTATGAAGTGCTGTCACATATATTTCACTTAATGATGGAAGTAATGACTGCTTTTTACATCCCAAGGAACCAAATAAGACTGTGGAATTAAAATTTCACCAAAAAATGCCCTGGCTGGTGTAGCTCAGTGGATTGAGTGCAGGCTGGGAACCAGAGGGTTCCGGTTCGATTCCCAGTCAGGGCACATGCCTGGGTTGCGGGCCAGGTCCCCAGTGAGGGCCATGTGAGAGGCAACCATACATTGCTGTTTCTCTCCCTCTCTGTCTCCATCCTTCCCCTCTCTCTAATAATAAATAAAATATTAAAAAAAAATTTTTTTCACCAAAAAATATTAGACCTAAAATCTTTAATAGTAACAATCACTAGATTAGAATGGAGTAATGAGAAGATCAAGGGAATTGGCAAGAGACAAGAAGACACAGGTTCAAGTTCCCATTCTCCTTTTCAATGGCTGGTGACCCCTGGGCAAGTCACCTCTCTGGACCTTAGTTTGCTTTACTGTAAAGTGATGTTACCTCACAGGCTGTGATGAGTCAAATGACCTGTGAAAAGGTTTAGAAAATTAAGTGTGGCCCTCGCTGGTGTGGCTCAGTGGATTGAGCATGGGCTGCAAACCAAAGAGTCGCCAGTTCGATTCCCAGTCAGGACACATGCCTGGGTTGCAGGCCAGATCCCCAGTGGGGGCCATGAGAGGCAACCACACATTGATTTTTCTCTCCCTCTCTTTCTCCATCCTTTCCCTTCTAAAAAAATAAATAAAATCTTAAAAAAAAAAAAAAATTAAGTGTGGCGCCCTGGCCAGGTGGCTCGGTTGGAGCGCAATCCTGCACACCAAAAGGCTGCAGGTTCCATTCCTGGGCAGGGCACATACCTACGTTGCAGTTTTGATCCCAGTTAGGGCGAGTTCTCTCTCTCCCACCTCCCTCCCTCTCTCCCCTTCTTCCTCTCTCAAATCAATAAACACATCCTCGGGTGAGGACTTAAAAAACAAACGATTCTTCATGGCATCAAACAACAAAGGGGTGGCCATATGTCAGTGGGAGCTAGTGGGCCATCTGATTGCCCAGAGGCATCTTACATGGAGAAAAGGAGGGATAAAGTGAGTCGGTGGCAGAGATTAGAGTCAGCAAGTGCACATGGCCTCCCAGCTGCTCTCGGTCCTCAGTCCCCTTTTCTGCCATCACCATTTTGCTTGGCTTGTTTTGCCTGTCACTTGGCAGTCAAAGCCATTTCAGCATCCCTGCTCCAGCCCTCCTTCACTGAAAGCACTCCCAGCCTCAGGAGGAAAGCGGCTCCATCTGGCTGCACCTCCACTTTCCTAACAGCACCTGGCAGGCTACAAGCGCACTGCGGAGCCAGCGGCGACCTCTAGGGGAGTTCACAGGACTGCACTGATGGGGTGGTCAGTGGTGGTGGTTAGCGCTTTTGTTGTGTGTGCGTGCGCACGCGTGTTACCTGTTTGCTGGTCTGCCAAGCACGGTTGTAGGAGATCATCAACCAAGCTAGGCTGTCGGGTTATTAATAATGGTTACCATTCACTGAATTCTGGCATGTGTCTGGCAGAATGCCAAGGCTTGACATCGTCAGGCAACCCTGTAAAGTACAGCTTCATCGTACAGGTGAGGGAACAGGCTCAGAAGTGAGGGAGCTTGCTCAAGGCAACAATCGTGAAGTCCCTCCTATCACCCTGCATCATCATCATTTAACATTACCTTGTATCTTCAGGTCTCCACACCCTGAGATGAGTAAAACAACTATCGCCCCCATTCTGGACAGCCTGTCCAACGTTACTCCACAAGCTCATTGCGAAAGCAGTACTAAGATGTAACTTGACTCCCAGCCCAATATTCTACTAAAATGTGGAAGATGGGAGAGCATTCCCCAAAACGGCAAGAATTAAGATTAGAGAAGTTTACTGTCAAGTTTAAGGGTGCTGTTCAGAGACTTCCGCTGGGTTGGGAAGCCATGTTTTTCGAAGGGTATCAGACTCTCCACACTGCTCTGCTTTCCCCCGTTTCCCCAGCAACAAATTTAACTCCTTAGTAGTCTCTGATGGAAGAAAGAATAATGACTTCAATTCCCAGGCATTCCAACTGGGAAACACCAGTTACACTGTGCCCCGTGCCCACCGCTTCTTAGCTACGCGGCCCTGGGTAAGTCACTTCACTCATGGTCCCCCAACTACAAAACAGGAAGGGCAAGTGTTTCTACTGGGATTACTGAGAGGATTGAATGAGGTACACGCAAGTGAGTGCTTTTAGTACAGGCACTCAAACAACACGAGTTGAATAAATGAATAAGATACGGCCCTGCCTTCAAGAAAACTAGTCTGGCGGTGTGTAAACAGTGTAAGAAATTGGACAGGACGCCATCATTTACTATTACGAGACAGAGCTGATCACATCGAGAATCTGACTCTCCCCTCTCACTAGCCACGTGGTATCTACCTACTCAGTTGATTCTCTGCGCCTCACCTTTGCCCTCTCGGGGCATTATGCTCTCTGGGTACTCCCTTAGAAGCCCCCCACCTGTGTGTAACTGTGATACTGTTGGCCTTCCTCTGCTTTCTGTCACTGAGCTCCTAACACCCTTGGCGTTTCCTAAATGATTAGAGTGGTAGGAGTGACAAAGTTGTCCTTTGTCATTCAAAACAAGCCCCTTTCAGCCACACCAGAGCTTACATTGATAAGGTGACTTCTGGGTGCCGGTTGCCCGTGGAAGCAACTGTAGGAGTACCAGCTACAACCTTCAGCCCCTGCTCCCACCGTCCTCCGGCAGCAGACGGAGCTGGAGACTGGGTTCCATCACCAATGGCTAAGGACTTAAACAATCATGTGATGATTAATCTATGTGATGGGGTCTCCATAAAAACCCAAAAGGATGGGGTTCGAGAGCCCTTGGGTTGGTGAACACGTGGAGGTGCTCTGCACCCCTTCCCACATACCTTGCCATGTGCGTCCCTTCCAACTGCCTGATCCTGAGTTACATCCTTTCAGAATAAACCGGAAATCTACTAGGTATACTGTTTTCCTGAGTTTTGTGAGCTTCTATAGCAAATTAATGGAACCAGAGAAGGGGGTTGTGGGAACCTCTGATTGACGGCGCGTCAGTCAGAAGCACAGGTCACATCCTGGGCTTGATCATCACCTGGAGGGGTGAGAAGGGCAGTTGTGCACCTGAGCCCTTACCCCATGCAGTCTGACACTAACTCCAGGTAGGCAGTGTCAGGACTGAATTCAAGTGCAGGGCGCCAGCGTGTCGCGGAATTGCTTGCTGTAGAAAACCCCTATGTCTGGTGTCAGAAGCTCAGTAGGAGTCAGAATAGCAACGGAAACGGAAATGTGTGCAATGGAACCAGCAACAAGAGAGTTTTTCCTTCACAGTGGCCAAGCCTGGAGCTGAAGGCGGGAGAGGGACCACACTGGACTACCTGGCTGGAAGCTCCCAGAGAAGGAGAGAAGGGTAAGGGCTTTCCTGGTACACAGGAATGGCATGAGGAACAAGAGGAAGGAAGTCTTCAACCTGGTCTTCAACCTCTGCCACCACATTAGAGCTGGAAAACCAACAGTCACCCATGCTACCCATCCACCGGCCCCGCGCGCAGGGGAAGAGACAGAACTGAAAGTCTGCTTTCCAGATAGACTCATCTCTTTGTGAAATACATTTGCCCTTTGAAAATTATTAACTTGCCTCCCAAAAAATATGACCACCAGGACTTCAACCAGAAAACCCAACCCAGAAGTTCAGGAAATGTGGTAGCAGCTTTGAGTCTCTCTCACTGGTATCTCTGAAGCCCCTCCCCTCGAAACCCATCCCAGTGGCGTAGATCAGGCACTCCCGAAGCCACACCTGACAGCTGCTCTCTGCTCTGTCCTACTCCAGACTGGCCGCTGCAGCACAGAGACATCAGAGGAGAGGCCAAGAAGCCCCTCTGGTTAAGCAGCAGCCTCCACAGCCGTTATTAAGAATGCCACAGGCTGATCTGAATGACTGCATCCTGCTCCAGCTGTTCCCTTTAAATATTTATCCTGGCAAACACCACTGTTGTTTTTTTACAACTTGTTTTAATTGGGTGATTATTAAGCAAATCAAATCATAAAATCGGCTCTCAATGCTGAGATTTACATGATTCATAGACCAGAGCTTATTAAAAAAGGAATCCATTGAGTGCGAACTAGCCTCTTGAGTGCCCCATACTGTCTTTCTGAAGGTGTGGAGTCTTTTCCCTATTCCTGCCTACAGCCGCCAAGCTTGCATAGTGAGCAGCACAGAATCTGCCCTGGCTGGAGTGGCTCAGTGGATGGAGCCCCGACCTCCAAACCAAAAGATCACTGGTTCGATGCCTAGGTTGGGGGCCAGGTCTACAGTTGGGGGCATGCAAGAGGCAACTGAGCGATGTCTCTCTCCCTCCCTTCTCCTCTCCCTCTAAAAATAAATAAACCTTTTTTTTTTTAATTAACAGAATCTACCCATTTTCCTGTGGGTTTTTTGTTTGTTTGTTGTGCTAACCATCCTGAAGAGTCTAAGCTGGCAGTTCAGGCTGCATTCTGGAAAGGGACGGCAGAAGCTCCGACAGGCTCAGACAGGATCAGTGTCCTGAAGGACCTGGGATCAAGGTCTGAGGCAAGGGCTTCGTCACCTTGGGACCTGGAGTAACTAGGAACTGGCAGGAGGTACCCTGCTTATCTGCCACCAAGGAAGTTCCTGATTTGGATCGTGAGACTCCATCCAATAAAACTCTCTCTTCAAAAATGCACTTACACACCAATATTTACATAAGAATTTTCAGGAGGTTCAAGGACACCCCAGAGCCAGTCCACAGACCCGAGGGTTCCGTGAGCCTCAGGCTGTTCCTCACTGCTTTGACTGTTAGCATCCAAGTGGCCCTCTTTCTCCCCTGCGCCTTTACAGAAGCCACCTCACTCACTCACAATTTCTCTTCGCAGCAGCCAGAGTGAGAGCAATTCTGTCAAAACCTGAGTCAGATCACGCCACTTCTCTGTTCAATACAACCCACGAACTTCCCACTGCACCTGCAAGAAAAGCCAACCCCTTCAAGGTCATTTACAAGACCCGTCTCGGGACACCCCGCTGACCTCACTGCCACCTCTTCTCAGCCTCGGCTCCAGCCACTCCAGCCACACCCACGCTGTCTCCCAACCCGACAGACACGTCCCAGCCTTCACTCGCTGCGCCCTCTACCCAGAACTCCACATGGCTCTCTCCTTCATTCCTTCCGGTCTGTACTCCACCGGCATTGTTGGTGAGGCCTTCCGGGCCCCTGCATTCACAACTGCAACCCCCTCCTGCCCTGCCTGGGGCCTCCCATCCTCCTCGGCTCTCTTCTCCTCCAGAGCGCCCACCTCATCCTACACACTGCGCACTTGACTCACCATTTACTCTGTCACCTCCCACACCAACCTGTTACATTCATGAGGGTAGGGATTTCTGCATTTTGTTTCACTGCTAACCCCCAGCTCCTGCTATGGTGCCTAACACAGAGGAGGCACGCAATAAATAATTGACTGATTGATGAGCAACTGAATGATTAAACCCCGCGGCGGTATGAATGCGCTCCAGGCTGGGAAGCAGAGCGAATGTACATTTATTAAAATACCCCTAAGTGCCAAGCAGTTTGCAAGTTAATATAAGTCATCTCATTTCATTGTCACACACAGTCCTGAGAGGTATTTGATCCCCATTGCACCATGAAAACTGAGACCCAGAGAAGCTAGGAAAACAGATGACGGTTACCCAGCCAGTGGTGGATCATAACTCAAACCTAAGTCTGTGTGGTTCCCACCACACGTTAGTTCATTCTCCTTGGTGACAGTTCCCCCTTTTCTAGGGAAATGCAACTGCCAGCATGTTGCCTGAGGCCTGAGCAAAAGAGATCCATCATTTGGGTTCCTAGGAGATCTCATCAAGCAAAACAAACATTCAGAACCTGCGTCTTTTGGCACATTTGCGTCCAACAGAGTCAAAGATGTGACGGGATGAGATGAACATGCTTCTGAGAGAGCCTGGCACTTTCAGGGCTTCATCCATTCATTCCATTCACTCGTGGGCTTCATTCACTGATTCATAAATACGTGCTGGGTGCCTGCCATGTGCCCGGTGCTGACCTAGGCACCGAGGACAAGAAGGTGCTAAAGACACAGATGTCACTTTCCACGAACAGGTGTGACGTCTAGGGTGATGCCGCCCAACAGAAGCATAACGTGAACGAAGTGTCCGGTTTTGTATGTTCTAGTAGCCACATTTCCAAAAAAGTAAAAATAAAATTGAAATTAATTCCAATAATATATTTTTATTTAACCCAACACATCCAAAATAATCACTTCAACATGCCATCAACATAAATAAATTACTGATGAGCTATTTTGCGGTCGGTTTTGTTTGGTAACACGTCTCTGAAATCTGCGTCGACTTCACACTTACAGCACATCTCCGTTCAGAGGAACCACGTGCCAAGAGCTCCAGAGCCACACGTGGCTGGTGGTGACAGCATTCAACAGCACAGGGCCGGGGGGGGGGGGGGGGGGGGGGGGGGGGGGGGGGGGGGGGGGGGGGGGGGGGGGGGGGGGGGGGGGGGGGGGGGGGGGGTGCGGTCATGGTCATGGGGATTTCCCGGACACCACGGTAAACGCAGTGACAGAGACACGGTCGGGATCGCACACTGCCAGTCAGGACCTAAGCCTCCTGTGACCTTCCAATCCCAGGACCTCGTTCATTCTGTGACGCATTAAAGGCTCTGCCCCACTCCAGACAATGGAATCGTGGGCGGCCAAACAAAATATCCAAAACAAAACTCACCCTTTCCCCTTAGGTGCCTCCTCCTCTCCTCTCATTTCCTGCTGCAGTTGAGGGCACCATCATCTACCTGTTCACTCAAGTTACCCTCATTTCACCAAAGTCAGCACTTTGTCTAGAAGATAATTTAAAATCGAAATGTTCCTCAAACGCCTTTCTCTCCGCCCCCACTAAATGAGCTTCTTCAAGTCACCTTCGTCTGTCACAAGAACCTTTGTTCCCTGGGTTCTATTGAGATGGAACTGACATACATCACAGCATAAGTTTAAGGTGCGCAGCATAAAGGCTTGACTCACACCATTGTGAAATAACCACCGCAACGAGTTTCGTCAGCCTCCATCATCTGAACTCCGCACAGTAAGCGCAGCGGCAGAGACTCAGGATCATTCACCTGCCAGAGTTGGCACTTGGGACTCCAGATATAATACAAAGAACAACAGTTTTTCCTTAAAATTATGGACCACTTCACGAATTTGCATGCCATCCTTGCACAGGGGCCACCTAATCTTCTTTACGTGGTTCCAGTTCGTACATGCTGCCAGAGCCAGCACCAAGAACTTCTTAGTTCCTTCCGTCTCTCGCCCGCCCAACTTCAACAGTAAGGCTCTCCGTGGCCCTCCAGGCCCTGGCTAACAAAGGCCGAGCTCTTTTTCACGTAACACAGAACTGGTCCAGGATCTCCACTTGGCTTACCCCTCAAACAACACCCCGTCATTTGCCCTTCCTGGATCCTGAATGAATTCACTTACCTCCTCTGCGTCTGCTGCTTGCTCTTTTGTAAAAACAGCCCTCCCTCCTAATCTCTCAAAAAGTTGACCTTAGGTTTACATGAGATTCATACACTTGAAACGACACACAATCGGGATTATTCTCCCCATCACTCCTTCACGTTTTCTACCTAGTGCCTCTTTTCAATTCCGTGTTATTTGTAGAATACTTCTAGGCGCTAGGCACTGCGTGCACACAGGACAGCGCACACAGGAAAGCAGGCTGAGTGACCTGATTGTTGCCTTCCTCAAGCTCATTACTATACAGTTTCCCAACCAGTATCTTGAAGGACCGGATAACCTCTCACATTATCAGCAAATAAGAGTCCTCAGAAGTTCAGGCCGGTCTGCGCCCCAGAGCGCCACCACGTCCCGTAACTTCTGCTGTCCCCGGCCCCGTCCAGGTTTGGGAACCACGCCCCAGTCCCCCCCACCCCCGACACACTGGCCAGGACCTCCCTGGTCCGAACCTTACCGTCGCCCACGTGGCAGGCGGGGGGGCGGGGACGCGCGGCGCAGCTAGGGCCAGGACCTTTGCGCCTGCGCGCTGAGGCCGGCTCAAGGACCCGGATTTAAAGAGACAGCGTACAACCGTGGTGACTGAGCTGGGCCTGTGGGCGCCGGGTCGGAGGCCTGCGGGGTGCGCCGGCGCCGGGAAGGCAGGTGAGAAGCGGCGCGGCGGGCCCAGGTCGTGGGGAGGGAGGCAGCGCGGGGTCCCGGGGCTTGGCGCGGCCCGGGAGCCAGCCCCCTCGGCTCCTCCCCCGCCCTCCCGCGGAGCCCCGGGGCACACCCTCCGTGACGTGGCGGCCCCCGGGAGTCCGTGGGGGTTGGCTCCCGGCTCCCTCGGACCCCCACGAGTCCACGCCAAGGAGGATCCCCCGCGGAAGCTGTTCTGGCCCCGGCGGGGTCGGCACACTGAGCCTTTCTCTTCCCATCACGTCCCTTTCCCCAGCCCTGGGCTGTGTCCTCAGTCCCAGGGACTTGCTTCCCCGCCCCCCGCCGCCCCCCCCCCCGGCGCCCCGGGTGTGCGCCCCCTGCCAGCAGCCCCTGCCCCCTGCCCCGAAAGCGTCGCGGGAAGGCCCTCCAGGAAAAGCGGCGGCTGGACTTCCCCTTCCCGGCCCGGTGCAGCTCACTGAGCCGAGGCGGCCCGGGCTGCGTTCAGGCCTCAACGGTTTCCATCTCGACTGCCTTTGCCGAAAAGCTGAGCAGCCGCCGTGGGGGACTGTGGGACCCACGGGTTTCCTCAAAGAAGCCTTGTGCTTCCTCGTGGCCCTGGCCAGCGGGGTGCAGGGCGCTGCGAGGCGCCCTGAGGTCGGACCCCTCCACTGTGAGTGTGGGGGCCGCCTCATTAGTCGTTGACACCCCGTTTGTTCTGAGCTGCTCTTATGGGCCCGCTGTACTTTCAGATACTTCAGCTCTGTGGTTCTTAAACTCATGAGGCTTATAGAGCCCTTTGTGAACTTTCATGAAACTCGTAGATCGCTCCAGGAAAAAAAAAGGTACATGTATGAACACGCACATGCCATATACATTTGCAGGGTGTTCGGAGCCACACACAACACACCAGCCCATCCGTGGACTCACTTTAATTCCCCAGCCATTCCGTGAGGTAGGTATTATGTTCTGTTTTAGAAGTAAGAACACTGAGGCTCAGGGATTTCTCAAAGAGAACAGAGTCCCTAAACTGTAGGACCTCCCTTGCACTCCCGTCCCTGCCTCCCATCCACCTGTTGGTTCCCTCTGCATCGGGTTGCACTAGGTTGAGTGAAGCCTGGTTTTCATTATATGTAGCCCGAAAGCAATTTCACACAAAGCATCATTCAGGCCGAAATAATTTCCAGGATATTGAAAATCGGAACAGTGAAGATAATTCAGAAAATTATCCCTGCTGCCACTGGGGCTGATTTATCGGTTCCTTTGGCCCTTGCCGGCCAGCATTGCCTGAGTCAAGCTGCTGAAGCATGAACAGGCTACCTGCACACGGGGAGCCTCTGCTTTGTGCCCAGCTCTGTTCCAGAGGCTTCGCTCTGAGAACCACGACCCCTTGAGTTCTGTGCGGTTGTTAGCCACATGTGTCAGTTGAGGAAACTGAGGGATGGAGAGGTTAAGTAACCTACGAAGGCCACCCAGCTGAGATGGGATTTGAACCCAAGCGGTCTGCTTCTCCAGATTGTTTGGGATAAATCAGAAGTCACATCTCTCAAAGTAGGGCTTCTGATTAAATCACAGATCTGTGGAGTGGCTTAATTAGTTTCCAAGGATGGCATATATGCATTCTTCACATTAAAAACTTCATAGACGTGTCATTTTTCTTTTTCTTTTTTTTCTTTTTTAAGGTTTTATTCATTTTTAGACAGAGAGGAAGGGAAAGAGAAAGGGAGGGAGAAAAACATCAATGTGTGGTTGCCTCTCACATGCCCCCTACTGGGGACCTGGCCTACAACCCAGGCATGCACCCTGACTAAGAATCGAACCTGCGACCCTCTGGTTTGCAGGCCGGCGCTCAGTCCACTGAGCCATACCATGGGCAATGTCATTTTTCTTGTCAATTAAAAAGAACTTGAGGTCTCATAATACTTAGGGGTCATCATTCATTTTCAGTCTCAGGTATTGCCGATGACCTGAGAAACGCCTTTATGTTATTTGGATTCTCTTGATTGTGATTTACTGATTATATATGTCTACATTAGATCATTGAACACCCTTTTGCAAACTGAAGTTTCCTCTATTGGAACTCTTCATCTGTGGGCATTGAATCGTTACTCCTTTAGGAACGTTTGATTAGGTAGCATGGACTGTAGAGGACCTTGGCATTTGAGGACACTGAAAGCCTAGCTCCTCATTTGTAGCTCACCTTTTCTGCCTCTCACCTGTTTGTGCAGCTGCATGACTTGGGCTTGCAAGATCCTCTTCCCACCAACCTTCCGTGCACTCAGCCGAAAAGAACCGCACCTGTTCCGAGAACGTCTCTGGCCGGACATAAAACAGTTCAGCCAGTGGTCAGAAACATATCGGCTTCCTGGGCGCTGCCTCCTCCAGAAGAGAAAGCCCATTCTGTCCTTCCAAAAAGGCCATCTAAGACCACGTGCCACCTGCCTTATCTTCTCGCCAGGGTCGCATGTGGGACCCTGCAGTGAGCCCTGGGAGATGGCCGAGCAACGGTTCTGTGTGGACTATGCCAAGCGCGGCACAGCTGGCTGCAAAAAATGCAAGGAAAAGATCGTGAAGGGCGTATGCCGAATCGGCAAAGTGGTACCCAACCCCTTCTCAGAGTCGGGGGGTGAAATGAAAGAGTGGTACCACATAAAATGCATGTTTGAGAAACTGGAGCGAGCCCGGGCCACCACGAAAAAAATTGAAGACCTCACGGAGCTGGAAGGCTGGGAAGAGCTGGAAGACAGTGAGAAGGAGCAGATAAGCCAGCACATTGCAGGTACGGGGGAGAACGCTGCTTTCTCCTCTTCCTGGTGCTGAGGGAAAAAAGCGATAAGGAGAGGAGAGTTCAGTGCTTTTCCTTCTTTCTTTTTTTCTATTACCTTTTTATTTGGAAATAATTTTAAACTCCCAAAAGAGTGGCAAGAATAAAAATAGTACAAAGAACACTTATGTTCCTTTTACCCGGATATACCTTTTAATAGCTCTCTGGCCCCGCTTCATCGTCTGTGCTTATGTACACCTTCTTACTCCTTACACACACGGCTTTGTCCTAAACCCTGGCTTATCTTCTCGCCAGGGTCGCATGTGGGACCCTGCAGTGAGCCCTGGGAGATGGCCGAGCAACGGTTCTGTGTGGAGCTGGGGGAATGGGCTGTATACACGTGGTGCTTTGCCTTCTGTGCTTCAATGTCTGTATTTTAAGAGCAGGGGTATTCTCTCACGTGACCATACCGCAGCTAACAACTTCAGTAAATTTACTCTTGATATACCGTATTTTTCGGACCATAAGCCGCACCTAGGTTTTAGACCCGGCTCCTGCCTCCTGTGACCCCACTCCACCGCCCCCCACCCCACAGCGAGCCAGGTAAGCTACATTCGGACTATAAGATGCACCCCCATTTTCCTCCCAAATTTGAGGGGAATGGTGCGTCTTATAGTCCGAAAAATACAGTAATACTTTAGACCATCTGTGCTCCAGTTTTTTCAGTTGATAAAACGGTATATTTTACAGCATTTCCCCCCTTCCAGGATAGAATCCCTGTATTGATGTCAGGTGTTTCACTTAGTAGTCATATCTCTCTGGCCTCTGGAATATTTCCATAGTCTTTCTTTTTTTACATTGACATTTTTGAAGAACAGGATATGTATTGATAGATACATTTTATCTATCAATTTATTATCTGTTTGGTCTCGTAGATTACTTCTTTTTCCTGGTGGCTTATAGCTGTACTATATCTTTATTAATTTGGTTCTTGAATGTCCCAAACTTGGCCAGTCAGGAGATCCTTTGAGCTGGTTTTATGTGCTGAATACCCTCATCTTTTTAACATGTTTTGAAGCATTCCCTTCCTCTCTAGCATAACAGTGCACTCTTGGGCTTACCTTCCATGTGCCCCGCCCTGCCCTGGAACCAGCCGTTTCTCTGAGAAACCCTGGGTCCTGTTAGTGAGGAATGTCCCTAGAGACCAAACTCAACGCTCCGTTTCTGAAATGAGCTGTCTTTGCTTTTAAGCCCTTTCAGCAGACTAGGACAAGGAACCACACAGAACACACATACATACATACACAGATACATAGAGCATAGGCACACATGCATGCATATTCACATTTATGCCTGTTTGAGAAGTCTTACGCTGGTACTTCCAAATCCCACTTGTCCTTTATGACCGTATCCTCATTATGAGTCATGTCTTCAATTAAGTATAGTCTTTGTCACTGTAGGAGGACTCTTAACGGTGGCTCTAAAAATGCACATCTGTTCTTGTTTCTTGAGAGAAAAAAGACATCCAGGAAAGAAAACTGCTTCCCATGTATTCCTTTCTCAAGCCCTCCGTCCTGCCGACCTGCTGGCTGTGCCTTAGCAGCTGGCCTTGGTCATTGTTCCTGCCTGACACACCTCGTTCAGGGGAGGGGGTCCAGGGTAGAGGTGAACTGTCACATAGCGCAGATAACTCGACAGCGGGAAGCATTCCTGTCTGTGCCAAGCCGACGTGCTCTGCTACCCACTTTCATTTTCTTTTCTCTGCATCTGTAAATGGGGGCTAATTCTGTAGCGTCGGGTTCCCAAGTTCTATCTATTGAGATGTGATTTCTGATGTCCCCCAAATAATCAGGAGGTTATTTTATGTCAGCTGAGAGTGTTGATGAAAATTGAAGTTACTAATAAAGTAGAGGGTAACTGGGTCTTTTGTCCCCAGAACCCTCTCATCCCAATACCGTGTTACGGGGCACCTCCACCGAGCCAGCAGCCAGGCTTTGGGTCACTTACGCTGGCACCGACTTGCCAAGCCCGGCGGTGGGAGCGGTGGATGGACCCTTTGGAAGCATTCTCGGAGCTCTTCCACTGACGCAGGTTCTCCTTTCTCTGGGGCCTACAGACCTGTCTTCCAAGGCGGGGAGTACACCGAAGAAGAAGGCCGTCGTGCAGGCGAGGCTGACAGCCACTGGCCGGGTGACGTCTCCAGGGAAAGGGGCTGTGGTTGTTCCCAATACCCAGCCCCGGAAATTTTCTGGCTTTGCAGGTAAGCTAGGGTAAGGCTACTTTAGCTGTTGCGGTCCTTCTAATTTGGCGTCCTCCTTGAGACTGCGGATAAGAGTGCAATGGCTGTGCCATCTAGTCTCATTCATAATCTGCTTCCATCTGAGCAGAGACAGATAATGGCTAGTTCTCAATGCTCCACCTGTATAGCATCTTTATTTGTATACTTTTAAAAAAATCCTCACTTTAGGAAAGGTTTTTATTGATTTTAGGGGCAGGGGACAGAGAGAGCCATCAAACAGTTGCCCCCCGTACACAGCCTGACCGGGAATCAAACCCATGGCCTTCTGGACAGCACTCCAGCCAACTGAGCCACCCAGCTCGGGCTCTTTGTATACTTCATTCTCTGTTGTAGCAAAAAAATGTTTGCTTTGTTAAGACTCTTCCCTTTGAAGTAGTTACATGGGTCAGAGAGATTTTTATAACCTGTCCGTTACTTCCTTGGGGTTTTTTGATAATGAAAGAATTTTGAGAAAGTGCATCCCTAAACTTGCTCAAACTGGAGACGGAAGTGCAGAAGGCCGATGTCACCCACGCCGTACGCAGCAGAAAGCGGTGGGCTGGTTGGGGCTCCCGCCGCTGCGGCTGTGCTTGTGCCGCGGTTAACCCGAGGAAGTACTTTCGTGAGGTCTGTTTTATGAATGAGAAAGTTGACGTTCAGGTTCATCGGCAGCCTGCTTGCTCATGGCTTCGCTGCCAGCTTGCAGAGAGCGATTTGCTTTGTAAATTGTCACAAGGACATAGAGGGGATCACTCAAGACTTGTGCCGTTATTTGGGGGTGTCTGGAGAATAGCCCTGCTCGCTGACAACCCCTAAGGCAGGAAAGAAGGTAGCGATGGAGGTGGGTGGGAGGGGCGCAGGGCTGGGAGCGGCTCTCTCCGCAGGCCTCTGTCTCCGCATCACAGAGAAGAGCTGGAGCTAGATGACCCTCTGGGCTTCTCCCAGCTCTGGCTCCTCCAGCAGTGACTTCACATGGGCGGACCTGCCCTTTGATCCCTCCCACTCCCTCCTCGCAGCTTCTGTGGGCCGGCTTTACAGCTGCGCTGAGATGCCCCAACCGGACTGGGCACGAAGGGGCCCTTGTTCCTCTGTGAAGCGCGCAGGCAGAGACCCCCATCACCTGGTCCTCTGCTTGGGCGAGAAGCCACTGCTCCCTTGCCATTAATGCTGTGAGGTGTGGGGAGGTCACATTTCTTTACCTGTGAGATGTGTGTGACATCTCTCCCAAAGGGCTATTTTGGGGGGTCGAGTGGAGCTACGTTCAGAGCACCAGCCGAGTGCCTATTAGTTGCCCTTCATTCTCAGGAAGGCAAAATGAGTCACTTCCGCTGGCTCTCTCCCTTTCTCCTCTCCGACAGCCAGACCCAGCAACCCTGGGGAAGCCTGCTCAAGCCCCACTCCCAAGAGAAGTCTCTCCTCAAGCAAGTGCGACCCCAAGCACAGAGACTGTCTGCTGCGCGAGTTTCGGAAGCTGTGCGCCATGGTGGCCGAGAATCCAAGTTACAACACAAAGACCCAGATCATCCAGGACTTCCTCCGGAAAGGCTCAGCAGGAGGTGGGCGCCGAGTGCCCCTGGGGGTGGGTTCCCTGTAAACAGCAGGAGCCGCAGCCTGACTCCTGGGCCTGTGCACTGTGCAGTTGTGCGGGGCCCTGTGCTTGCTTAATGCTCTGCTGTTGCTGGCTTGAAACTCTTAATAATTTTGAAAAGAGTCCCACATTTTTGTTTTATGCTGGACCCCCACAAAGTGTGTGGCCAGTTCTGCTCCAGGCACTTTGGCATCTTTCTCCCTCTGCCCTTATTCTGCCCCCGGGAGGCCGGAAGGGTCTGTCCCACTTGACCAGAACGAAGATTCCCTGTCCTGCCCGTGGGATTGGGCTGAGTGAGTCACATGCACGGCGTGGACTAGGCTCTCCCAACTCTGCTTCCTCCCTCCGTCTAGCAAGTCACCACTGAGCATGCCTGGTGTGCTCGCCGCTGGCGGCACTGAAGTGCAGGTCGTGGCTCTGACCCATGGGTGTTCATCCAGGGGCTGAGCCGGGGTGGGGGGCAGGGGCAGACACGCAACTGCAGCCACCAGACTGACCTCTGCTGCTGCCCCGGTGGCGCGGGGCACTGTAGCAGCGCAGGCCACAGTGAAGACCTCTCTCTCCATTCCTGGAGTTTACGTATCTCTCTGTTTAAGGTCCATTTCTCAAGAAGGGTTTCCTTGTCCCATCTCCAGATGGTTTCCACGGTGACGTGTACCTCACGGTGAAGCTGCTGCTGCCCGGTGTTATTAAGAGTGTTTACAACTTGAATGATAAGCAGATTGTGAAGCTTTTCAGCCGCATTTTTAACTGCAACCCAGATGATATGGCGCGAGACCTGGAGCAGGTCAGAGGAAGGGGAGGGTGGCAGCTTTCCGGGCAGGGGTCTGCCGGGCCAGGCACCCGCAGTCTCCGTTTTCCGGCTGGGGCGGAAACATGCTGTTCTAGGGAAGTGAAACCGTCTGAGTGAGCCTCCATTGTGAGGGGCCGAAGGTGAGGCGCAGCTGTTACTTTCACAAGGTTCCGAGGACGAAAGTCACATTACTGCTGAGCCACGAAAGCCTCGCTCTCGAGGGTCGGGATTCGAGACTTCCTGCTCTCGTTCCTGGGGCTCTTTCGGGACCCTGTTTTTTTATCACTGTTTTCCTCCTGCAATTTGGCCTTACCGTTCAGCTTCGGTTTGCTCAGGACGGCAGCCTCGGCACTGTGGAAAGTTTCTGTCTGAGCACCTCCCTTACCCGATGCTCATGTTTGCCTCCCAGTTCAAATTCTAGAAGGAATCAAGTGGGCTCAGCCCTGGATTAGTCCTCGTGTCGCTTTCCAGCCAAGGCAGGTGGCCACATCCTCCGGTGGATGGAGCTGCCCTTTTCCAGACACTGGGTGGGGTAGATTCTCTGAGGAGTGAGGCCGGTGTGTCTGAGCTGGGGACCGGAGTAATGATTGAAATCTCTGGCTCTAGCCCTGGGGGCTGGGTGGTGCCCTTGACCCTTTGGGGGTTGCAGTGGTGGCATTTTGGTTTTTGGAGACAGGGTGATGTGTCGGAGACCATCAGAGTCTTCTTTGAGCAGAGCAAGTCTTTCCCCCCCGCCGCCAAGAGCCTTCTCACCATCCAGGAGGTGGACGAGTTCCTGCTGCGGCTCTCCAGGCTCAGCAAGGAGGATGAGCAGCAGCAGGCCCTGCAGGACATCGCCTCCAGGTCGGGGGCTGCCCGGCGCAGGGGGGCCTGGGGCGGCGGAGTCACTGGGAAAGGAGGGTTCGGAGTTTCAGAGCTCTTCAGAGACCAGGCTGAACCTGCCCTGTCCCTAGGTGCACAGCCAACGACCTCAAATGCATCATCAGGTTGATCAAACACGACCTGAAGATGAACTCAGGTGCAAAACATGTGTAAGTGCCAGCTCCTCTCCTCCCTGTGAGGACAAACTGCCCTCTAAAACGACAGGGCCAGAGGCAGCGGTCTTCGTTCCTGTGCTCCTGTCTCCACTGGCAGGTTAGACGCCCTCGACCCCAACGCCTATGAAGCCTTCAAAGCCTCGCGCGACCTGCAGGACGTGGTGGAGCGGGTGCTGCACAACGAGCAGGAGGTGGAGAAGGAGCCAGGCCAGAGACGGACTCTGAGCGTGCAGGCCTCCCTGATGACCCCGGTGCAGCCCATGCTGGTAAGGATGCTGCTCGGGCCCTGTCTTTTCGCCGAGTGCGCCCCGGCTCCATGTGAGATCTGAGGGGGGCGGATGCCGACAGCCCCTGCCAGTTCACCGCAGGAGTCTGGGGAAGGGAGAGTGGACAGGTAGAGGGCGTTTCTCAGCGGGAAGTAAAGGCAGAGTAGAAGGCATCAGGATCCAGTGGAAACACCTGACCTCTAGGCCCACTGTGCCACTGGCCAGCTGTAGAATTTTAGGTACGATCCCGGCCTCCCTTGCTGTTTAGTTTCCTTGGGTGAATGATGTATGAAACTCTCTGAAGCATCTACAGAGAATTACTTTTCTATTGTCTTTCCTGAAGACAGATGGGAGCGTAAGTAACTCCTGAGGTTCTGTGGCCTGTCCCAAAGTAGCTCTAAGAGTTGGTGGCAGAGCCAGGCTTCCTGGGACAGCGTGACCTGGGCATCCTTTTCCTCTGGAAAGAGGAAGCTTAAGGAGTGAAGACCAGCGCTGCGAGACCATCCTGGGCGTCTGGCCTTGGTTTTCCCTCCCCGTGTGCCGCGTGCCAACTCGGGGAGCCTCTGGGTGTTCCTGGCAGTGTGCAGTACTTTTGATGACACTGCCATGTCATACTGCCATGTGATACTGAAACCCTGGTGTAGGGTTCTGCCTTTGGGGTGCGGACGTGTTCTCTCCCAGGAAGGTGGGACAGCCAGCACCGAAGTGCTGAGATGTCCATCCTAGGGTGGGACCCCGGTCATCTGAAGGAGGGCCCATCTGACTTTTATAAGAGTTCTTTCTGGAGTCTGTTCTACAAACAGTCATGTAAAGAGCATCAAGGGTTACGTTGCTTAGTGGTTAACCACACGACCTTCGGAGGCGCTCCTAGATTCAAACCCCATTCCTGCCACTGACGGCTGTGTAATCTTAAGTGAGCACTTCGCTTCTTTGAACTTCAGCCTTTACATTCCTCAAATGAAAATGGCAACGAACACCTGTTGCATGAGATGCCACGCGGAGACGGAAGTGAAACCATGAGTGCGATCTGACGCACATCAGTGCCCCCGAGGGCGGCCACGGTGGTCCGAGTCGGTTGACGTGGGTATCCAACAGGCGCTCCTGTGGTGCGTCCCTGATCACTGCCACCCTGCCAGCCTCGCTGTCACCTGCACCCTGGAGTCTTACCTCTGTGTACCCACTGTACTGACGGAACCAACACATTTAGCAATAAGCCAGAGGCCCTGCATGATCCTAAATTACTGGGGAAAAGCTGAAATGCTCTTTCAGTGGAATGTGATGAACTCTACAATGAGCTGCATTCATATTCCTCAGAATGCAAGCTCCTGTGTCAACCCCAGATATGACGCTGCCCAGCCTCTTCCATTCCCGCAGGCTCCTCGGGGCCCTGCCGGAGGCTGTGCCCGGGGCCTCGGGCTGTCCCGGCTGAGCCAGCTGTAAAGCTGCAGGCTTTTCCTTCCCCACCCCAAGGCGGAGGCCTGCAAGTCCATCGAGTACGCGATGAAGAAGTGTCCGAACGGCATGTTCTCGGAAATCAAGTATGACGGGGAGCGAGTCCAGGTGCATAAGAGCGGGGACCACTTCAGCTACTTCAGCCGCAGTCTCAAGCCTGTCCTGCCTCACAAGGTGAGGTCCCCTGCCTCCTGCCAGGGCTGTCTGTCCCTTCTTCCTGCAAGAATCTCGGGGCCAGAGCCCATAGCATTCCAGCTCTGGTATGCAATGGGAGTGAATTCATTCATCCGTTTTTGGACCCTTCTAATAATGACGGGTTGCTCGGGAGGCCCAGCCGAAGCGCGCAGGCTTGGGTCTGCCAGCGCAGAGCCCCAGAGGGCAATGACGCCTCCCCTGCCCACAGGGATTTGGGGACAGTGAGCTTCCCTGGCGCTGCCGCGTAGCGCTTGTCTTCTGCGTTTCCGTTTCCTGTTCCATTTCCTGTGTGCTCCCCCCAAGGTAAATCAGGACTCACGTCCAGAGGGGCTGTTGGGTTGTCATTCATGAATTTGTTCAGGAAACACTTACCACGTGCTTAGTCTGTGCTAGGCACTGTTCTAGGTGGTGGACATATAGCAGTGGAAAAAAACCAAAGTTCCAGCCCTCCGTCAGCTTTCGCTTGATGTAAACAAAGCCCCTTGGGGGACAGCTGGGGGCCCAGCTCCTGCCCCTCACTGGGGTGTTGGGAACCTCATTCCTCAGCACCCCCAGGCCTCTGGGGGGCGTGTCATCGAGGAAAAAGCACCTGGCTCCAGCAGCTTGTGTGTGGACTTCCTGTCCCTGCCACCCCTCCCTTCCCAGCTCAGCGCCTGCCTGTGGGGTGCAGGGGTTGCCGTGTGTGGCTCACACCCTTACCTCGGCCTGGCCGTCCGGCTGTTTGCGTCGGGTGCCCCAGAGGGCGGCTTAGCAGCAGTTCCCCGTGCAGCCATAGTGCAGGCTCACTTGCTCCGGGGGGATAGTACCACTGCTGAGGGCCCCGACCGGTGTGGCTCGGTGGGTTGGGCATCGTCTCCGCAAAGCGGAAAGTCACTGGTTCGATCCCCAGTCAGCGCAGGTGCCTGGGCTGCAGGTTCCATCCTGGTCAGGGTATGTACAAGAAGCAGCTGATTGATGCTTCTCTCGCACTTCGACGTTTCTCTCCCTCTCTTTCTCCCTCCCTTCCCCTCTCTCTAAAAAAATAAATAAAGTCTTTAAAAAACAACTGCTGAGGAACCAGCCGCTCCTGCCGAGGTGGTTCAGGGGGCACTGCTGTTGCCGGGCCCCCCAGGACGAAGCTGGAGCACAGTGCTGCGGAGCCAGCGTCTCCCTGCCCCTCGGCAGGGCCGCTTTCCTTCCTTCTCTCCTGCGGTCCCGGCCTCTGAGGGGTTGAAACAGCGTGCGGCGTTCCCGCCCTGCTCTGAGGGTCACGCGCGTCAGTGGCCGGCAACAGCGTCGTGCTCTGTGGACACCGTGGCTGGCATCACTTAGCAGGGGACGCCATGGACTTCCCCCGTCTGGGACTGTCAGAGACCAGGGCTCTGCCTTGACCAGGAAAACCCGGTTCCAAAATCCTTTCTTGTTCATTTTGAAGATGGCTATGGGTTCCGAACCCCCCCCCAGAGAAGACTGTTCTCATGGTCCCTTGCTGCTCCCAAGGGGGTTCGTGTCTTCCTTTCCATCCGACTGGTTTCCCACAGACCTCTGCCTGCCCGCCTTTCCTCCCTCCCTTCCGAGGGGGCCTGCCCTCACCTAGTCTCTGTCTCTTCCTTTTCCTCCGAACCCTCCTCTGCAGCCCATCAGGGGGCTCAGCATGGGCAGCGCCCCTGGGCTCGGACAGAGGTTCCGAAATGCACGTTTTTCTCCGTCCAGGTGGCTGGCGAGGCCTGGATCTGCTCGCACCGTAGCTGGGCTTCCGCATGTGGGGGTTCGAGTCCCTTCCGGCGCCTGGGTTTGCCTCTGTGGCCGGGCCCCAGGTCCCTGCTGCCGTTCCTCCCTCACCCGAGCACCCCTCTGCCTGCAGGTGGCCCACTTTAAGGACTACATCCCTCAGGCCTTCCCAGGGGGCCACAGCATGATCCTGGACTCGGAGGTGCTCCTGATCGACAACCAGACGGGCAGACCACTGCCCTTCGGGACTCTGGGTGTGCACAAGGTAGTGGCTCGGCAGGTGTGCGAGAGTGTGTCTGTGTGCCTGTGTGTGCTGTCGGTCCTAGGGGTGGGCCTGTTCTTCATTTCTGAACTGTTTGTGAATGAACCCAGTGTTTATGTGTGTTTTTGCATCAAAAGGAGTTGGTATTGGAAAGTAACTATAATTGGGCTGGGTTCCGTTCGGGACCGTCCGCCAGGTGCTCCGCGGACCAGGGGCTCCAGAGGGCTCCAGAGGTGCACCGGCACCGCCTGTTGTTCACACCCTCTTCTTTCCCCTCACGTGCCTCCCGCCTCATTTCTCCTGCAGAAAGCTGCCTTCCAGGACGCTAATGTCTGCCTGTTTGTCTTTGATTGTATCTACTTCAACGATGTCAGCTTGATGGACAGGTGAGGAGTCTGTCTTCAGTTCCTGGGTGGTCAGGTGGGGGTTCAGATTAGAAAGGAGGGCGGGGAAGGGTCTAGGTCACGTGCCTCCTTGTGCCTGGACGCTGGGCGGGGCCAGGGGCAGCGGCAGGAGGGAGCTGACAGGCAGCACTGTTGCTACACAGCTGACGAAGGAAGAGATGTGGTGACTGGCTCTCATCTCAGAGAGCTGAAGTCACCCCACCACGTTCTCTGCTACCGCAGAGTGGACTGTTGGCTGGAAGCAGACCGTGAGCGCAGTAGGGTCCAGCGCCTGCGGGGTGTACGGCAGGGGCTTCCGGCTCAGCCGTGCTGCTGTCGGCAGAGGCTGATGACAGGCAGCTCTGGCTGTCGGGGGCTGTGGGCGGGGCCGTCCTCGGGACAGCTAGCAGTCTTGACCTGGCTCCCTCCAAATTCTTGGCCCCAGAAACGCGTGCTGGCCCCTTCCACACTGAGAAAGCGTGTCCCTGCCACCACCCCTCCCACGCTGGCCCGGATCCTTGCGTGTGGAAGGGAAAGGACGTGGGAAGGAGAAGGAACCCGGGGGTAGGAGTCGGGGTTTGGGTTTTAGGTCCTCAGGCCTACCAGCCTGCTGACCCAAGAACCAGCCAGCTTTGGGCCTGGGAGGAGGCAGGGTGCCGGGGCGAAAAGCAAGAGTCGGGGCCGTTTCTCAGATGGGATCAGGGTTCGTAGTCCATGTGGGCTGGAGGCCAGGTGCCCGCGACTCGATCGAGGAGGAGGAGGAGCTACCGGGATGGAGTGGCTCTGGGCACAGCCACAGGCGTCTGTCCTTGGTCCCGATGGGGCCCTGGTGGCCCTCGGCGGGCAGACCCTCAGTGGAGCAGCACATCACTATGTCCCTTTCCTCTCCAGGACCCTTTGCGGGGGTTGGGGGACCCTGGCCTGACCTCAGCTCGCATGTTCCCCTTCCTCAGGCCTCTGTGTGAGCGGCGGAAGTTTCTTCATGATAACATGGTTGAAATCCCCAACCGGATCATGTTCTCAGAGATGAAGCGGGTTTCCGTGAGTGCAGACCCACCATCAGCACACCCTAGTTTTCTTCTGGGGCCGCTGTGTCTGTGCTGGCTGCTCGTCCCCACCTCCGAGGGCTTCCCTTGCCTCCCAGCCGAGCAGCCCTCTGGTTGGGGGGGGGTGTCCCTGCTTTGTGAGCCCTTCGTTCTTTGTATGCAGTCAGGGCACCCCCAGTGGGCACTTCACTGGTGTGCAACAGGGAACCGGCCTGCCCGGCCCCCACAGCGCCCTCCCACGCCCACGGCCTCTCCCGTCTCACGGTCTCTCCTGTCGCTCCTCAGAAAGCATCGGACCTGGTCGACATGATCAACCGGGTGATCCGAGAGGGGCTGGAGGGCCTGGTGCTGAAGGACGTGAAGGTGAGGGTCGCTTCTTCAGCTTCCCCGCAGGCGGAGCCCACCCGCTGGGCCACTCCAGCCCCGGCCAGGAGGTGGCAGTGGCAGCCTGAGGTGTCGGGGATGGGCGCTAGGGGCATCTGTCCAGGGTGTGGACAGCTCTGTGCTGGACCTCGAGGGGGGCTGGTGTGTGTCTCCTGCAGTGCCGGGAGCCTGCGGGCTCTTCCCGAGGGAGCCCGGGCGCCGTGGAAGACCCGGCGCGCTGCGTGAAGAGGTCACTCCCACCTTGCGGAGCTTTCATTCTGGCCCGTGGTCTCTGTCTTGCTTCCCTGCAGGGTACATATGAGCCTGGAAAGCGACATTGGCTGAAAGTGAAGAAAGACTATTTGAACGAGGGGGCCATGGCCGACACAGCTGACCTGGTGGTCCTTGGGGCCTTCTATGGGCAGGGGAGCAAAGGTCAGGGTGGCCTCTGGCCCCTGGGATGATACTTCTTTGGAAGGTGCCCCTGAGGGTACAGGCTGGCCTTTTTACTGGCTTGATCTGCCAGCAAGGCCACTCGCGACTCCTGGAGTTCTGGGATCGGGGCCCCGACCTGGCCCAGGCCACCTCAGGCAGTCAGCGACACCTGAGAGCTAACGACATGGGCAGGGAGAGGTGGGACAAGGACGCCCTGTGCTCGCCCGCCAGCTAGTCAGGGCTGGTGGCATTCTCCGGGAACACCCCAGTGTCCTGAGCAGAGGGAAGGCTGGGGTCTGAGGAGCAGTCCGGGTAGGCGGCCACTGTGTGCCAGGCTCTGTCCAGTTCGTTACGCTCCTCAGCAGAGCCTGGCCAGTTGCATGTGCTTATTATCCCTGACTGACTGAAGGGGGAATGAAGAGCCCCTTGAAGAAGGGGCTCAGAAAGGTTAGACCGCCACAGCCAGGAAGAGGGAGCCCAGGTGGTGAGCAGCCCCTCTCGCTGGGCCAGTGGAGCTGGCAGAGGGGGCTCCCTCCCTCCACAGCTCAGCGCGTCTCCCTCCCAGGTGGCATGATGTCCATCTTCCTCATGGGCTGCTACGACCCGAGCAGCCAGAAGTGGTGCACGGTCACCAAGTGCTCGGGTGGCCACGACGACGCCACGCTGGCCCGCCTGCAGAAGGAGCTGGACATGGTGAAGATCAGCAAGGTGAGGAGGAGGCCTCGGGGCCTGTGGGTGTCGTCTGTCTGTCCCCACAGGAAGGGGAGTGCTGCTTGGTCGTGGGAGCAGCAGGAGGCCTCCACAGTCTCGGGTGCCCACCTAGTGGGAACTGGGCCGTGTGCCCTCAAGGCCACTCCCTCTCTATGCACGGGGGTTAGCCTTCCGGGCTGTCACCTCTTCCCACAGTCCTGTGACTAAGGAAGGGTCTGAGTCTGGCCTTGGCTCAGGACTGGCCCAGGACGGCATCTCTTCTCCTCCAGGACCCCAGCAAGATCCCCAGCTGGCTGAAAGTCAACAAGACCTACTACCCTGACTTCATCGTCCCAGACCCAAAGGTACCAACCCAGTGGCCTGAGGTGCTTCGACCTGAAGTCTCTGGGGCCTCAGGGGGCCAGTCAACATGGAGGCGTCATCTCCAATGGACAGGGAGAGAGACCGCCTGCCCCCGAGTCACAGAGGGGCTACTGGGGAGGTGACCTGGCCCACTCCCTCCTTGCAGTAAGAGAAACAGGCCCACAGGAGAGATGGCACTGCCCTAAGGTCACGTAGCGTCAGCAGCCACAGTGAGGCCCGTGCTGACTCGCTTTCCACTGCTCCCTAGGGCTTCTAGCTGATCGGGCGGTGCTTGCTTCTTAACCAGTAAGTGACCCGGCTTACTCCCACAGAAAGCTGCCGTGTGGGAGATCACGGGGGCCGAGTTCTCCAAGTCCGAGGCTCACACGGCCGATGGCATCTCCATCCGATTCCCTCGCTGCACCCGAATCCGGGATGATAAGGACTGGAAATCTGCTACTAACCTCCCCCAGCTCAAGGTGCCAGCTGCAGGTGCCCTTGACCCCACTGTCCCAGCCTATTCACAGGCCCTGTCGTCTTTTCCCCGTCCCACCGAGACAGGGCAGGGAGGACAGGCAGGGGCACCAGACTGCCACAGGCGGGTCCCGGTCCAGAGCTGCTACTCCCACAGCCTCCTGCTGAGGGCTGGGCCCCAGGCATCATCTGCGCCATTGCTCAAGGAAACAGGGCCAAAGTTTAGAAAAGCGCCAAGGAAGCCAGCTTCTCTTCCTTATTTGTCTTCCTTCCCTTTTTGTCCCCCAGTCACATGTGCCTAAAACAGACTGCACAGGCCACCTCCGAGGCCAGTGGCTGGGAGGGGTGCGACCCACTTGCCGTTCCCCTGTCTCCGCAGGAGCTGTACCAGCTGTCCAAGGAGAGGGCGGAGTTCACCGTGGTGGCTGCAGAGGAGGGGAGCTCCCCCACAGGGGGCAGCAGCGGGGAGAACGAGGGCACCTCGGGGCCCGCTGTGTCTCAGAAGGCCAGCGCCGCTCCCGAGCAGCACTCCACCGGCGCCAGGAAGGCCGGAGGGAAGCTGCGGCACTCCAGCAGCGGAGGTGGTGAGCAGAGGGGGTGCAGGGATGGCGAGGGCAGTGTGGGCAGAGGCTCCCGCTCGGCGCTCAGACCACGGGATCCTGTCCACACAGCCATCGGGGACTGCATTCCTGTTGTGTGTCCAGCCATGGGCCGGAAGCCATTCTGTTGGGCACCCTCCGCCTGCTCAGTAAACCTGATGACAGATCCCGGAGAGCCCGTCTGGCCTGGGGATTAGCTGCCTCCTCCCCACGCTCACAGCAGGGCAAGGCCTGGCCCTCTGCTGCCCCGCCCCCCACCCCAGTTCTTACCCCCAGCTCTCCCCGCAGGCCACACGCTGACTGCAAAGCCCTCCCCTGTGAAAGGGGGAGAGAGGTCGGGCACGAAGGCCCCTGTGAAGGTGGGAGAGAAGCGCAAGGCCCCTGATGACACCCCGTGCCAGGCAAAGGTGAGGGTAGGCCTGCCTCTGGGGCCTGTTTGGCCTCATGTTCCCGACGCTCTGCACTTGAACACTGAGAGCTGAGCCAAGGTGTTTGGGGGACCAATGGTCAAACACTCTCCCATCCTGCAGCTGCTCTTCCCTGTCCCCTCTCGTTGCCTTGCAGAGGCAGGCCAGTGAGCAGACAGGAAGGAGAGCTGAGTCTACAGGCAGGAGGTAGCCAGCCAGCCTAGTGAGGAGAGGCTGCAGGGCCCCGCCCAGCTGCCAGTCCCCAGGCACAGTTTGCATTAAAGGGGAGAGAGCCCAGTCTGGTGTGGGCACGCAGCAGTGAGTCCATGCTCAGGGTGGGATGGGGCCAGCCGGCGAGGAAGGGGAGAGGGTGCCGATCGGCTTCGTGACTTTCCTCTCACCTGAGAAGCCCTGTCCTTCTATACTCCCTTGTCAGTCTGTTTGACTACAGCCACCAACCCTGGGGGAGCTGGCAGCCCAAGGGCAGACAGAGAAGGAAGCACTGGGTCACTGTGCAGTGCAGTCATGCCGACCAAGAGCAAGCACAGAGGCCTTGCCGCTCAGGCCCTGAACCCCGTCCCAGCAGACCCGTAGAACCTTCGCCGTCCCTCCCTGCCTGCAGCCCTCGGGCCCCCCACTGTTTGTTTGCACAAATGGACTGCTTGATGGAACAGCATCCCTGCCCGCAAGCCCGGGCTGGTTCTTGGGAGACTGTACTTTTCCCTGGCCCAGGTCCCCAGGGCCGGGACCCACCCCTCTCCCTTTCCTCTGGGCAGGGATGGGAGTGTGCATCCCGCGTACTCTGAAGTAGCTGGAGGATGAGGGATTTTAAGCCTGTGCCTTTTCTCTAGTAAACTCCACTCGTGTCCTGGCCACCAGCTAGACTCCCTGTGTCTCCAGCTGTTGTTCTAACCCTGTTCTCTGGCCTATGCTCATCAGCTGGGAGACCCACCTGCCCCCAGATGGAATTGGCCCCACCTCTGACCCCACCCTGACCCCGTGCCTTTGCAGGTGCTGCTGGACATCTTCACTGGGGTGCGGCTCTACCTGCCGCCCTCCACGCCCGACTTCAGCCGCCTCAGGCGCTACTTTGTGGCATTCGATGGGGACCTGGTACAGGAATTTGACATGGCCTCAGCCACCCATGTGCTGGGCAGCAGGGACAAGAACCCCGAGGCCCAGCAGGTCTCCCCAGAGTGGATTTGGGCTTGCATCCGGAAACGGAGACTGGTAGCTCCCTGCTAGGGTCGCTGCCTTCCCTCTCCCCAGTGGCCTGCCCTTCCCTACCACGGGCTGCGGCCGGGACCAGACCGGATGGGGCGGACTTTCTCTTCTAGGCAATGTCTTCCAAACCCCCCAACCGTGCATGGTCTCTCCCCGCCAGGGGTCAGGTGCTCTGGTTCCACCAGTGAAGCCAGTTTCTCCTGCTGCTTGTATAGATCTTTCAGATCTGGGTGCTGGTTTTGTCATCTGTTTTCTTTAAAAAGCAGCTTTTATTCCTTTTCTAAATAAAATACCTTACAGTTACCTTTGCCCCCCCCCTACCCCCCCAAGTAACGTCCCTAGTGATTAAGGAGCCAAGTGAGGGCTGGGCTGTACTGAAGATCTGTCCCTGAAGCCAAGCCCAGTGGCGGTCTGCTCTCCCTCCTCGCCTGCCCGTTACTTACAGGCTCATTTTAAAACTACTTCAGAGACTACCCTCAGAATGCTGCTTGCATTTGGCAAACCTGCACTCAGCCTGGCCCTGTGCCCAGGAGCGAAGCCGCACGTGAGAGAACACAGTGCCCCGTGTGATGTGACCGCCATGCTATCCTGCCGCAGGGGGCGGGTCTTCTCAGAAGGGAGCGGACTGTCGGCTCGGCCGCTGCTCTGGGGCACACACGGCTCCTGGAGGATCCGCCTCCCCAAAACCCTGGAGATAAAACTGTGGACAAATCTACAGTCTGCTTACAAAGAAAGCCTCCTTCCTTTGCCACCCAAGGCTGATTTACTTGAATAAAATGAGAACAATGTAGTGCAGATGAGTGCGTTCGATACAACTTTCTGCAGCAATAGAAACACCCAGTTCAAGCTAGCCACGCTGGGACGCCAAGCGTTTGAAACGTGGCTCGCACAGCCGAGGCACCGAAGTTTCCCTGTGTGACTACCACGTTGCATGGGCACGTAGACAGACTGGGGCAAACCCAAGTCCTGAAATGTTAACAGCTACAGCCTTACACAGGCTACTCACCATCTAAGCCTCCACCCCTCCAAAAGGGATGGGGTAGGGACTTACTGCACCTAATCCCAGCGTTGCTGTGAGCCTCGAAGAGCTCGCAGTAAGCCCTGCACAGCACTGGGCACTGCCTAGCAGAGCCAGGAAGTCCGCAACAGCAGCGCGTTCAGACACTGTCCAAGGGAGAGGCCCAGCCCCGACCCACGACTGTGTCAGGCTACTTCCATGGCCTCTGGCTGCTGCAACAGCTCACACTGGCATCTGCAGGCTCTCCAGGTGGCTGGCTGGTCAGACACTGGCTCCTGAGGGTCAGTTGTTTCTTAACAGATGGGCAGGCTGTGTGTCTCGGGTGAGTGTGACTCAGCACCCGGGCCTCTAAGACAGGGCCACTGCCTCCTGCCAGCCCTCCTCTGGTGTGCTCCACGGAGACAGTAGACTCCGCCGGGAGGCTGCTTCCGGGGAACTTGGAGGTCAGCTTTAACCTGACTGACCTGGGTTTCCACCTGCAGGTTCCAGTGTGTGGGGAGGAAGGGGTGGAGGGGGAGGTGCTGCCCTGTCTCTAGCTCAGAACACTGGGTGGTTTTGAATAGGCACCGTTCAGTCTGGCTTCAGTACCGAGAATAATACACCTTTTCTATTCTGTCATCAATGGAGACAAAAGCTGCCCCACTGAGCACTGGCCTACATAAGTTTCCATCCCTTCTCCAGCCTCCTAAGGGCACGCAACCAGGTAGAGCAGCAGGACACGGGGCAGTGTTCTGCCAGAGGATACAGACGCTGCCCTCCGGCCCAAATGACCCAGCCCCACCTGTCCTCACGAGGCGAGCACACTCCAGGTGCACACTCACAGCACAGGGAAGTGCTTTGCCGGGTGGCGCCTTCGGTTCACTGTCAAGGTGTTCTGCCTATTTCCTTCCAGTCTTTCTGACACGTGATTTTCCTGGCTGCTGAGATTATGCCATAGGTACAGCTTTGCGTCCCTCAGTGTATTTCCACAGAACTTGAGCTTTTGTTAAGCTGTCGCTTGGTGGCAGACAGAGGTCATTTTTGGTGCTCAGCGGGTCAGTGGCCCAGAACAGTGAGGACAAAGGGCTGCAGCTAGGCCTTGAGCCTAATGCACCTCGGACAAGTCTCTCAGCAGTCCGAGGGCAGACCGGCATGTACTCTAGCTCTCCCAACGGCTGCTCCTGGGAGCCCCTCCCCTGGGTGCGCACGGGCTGTGGCACACAGCAATCGGCCACAGGCTGGGCCAGCCTCCGAGTCCCAATATGGCCTCTGCAGCTGTATCAAATCCTTGTGCATCTATCAGGGCCACTGGCTATCCTCGGGCTCCCCCCACACCTGGGCTCAAGGCCCACCCCTCATCAAATCACCGTCAGTGCCCAAACTCAGTGCTCCCTCCTATTTGGTCTCAGTCCCCCTCCCACCCGGCTCCCACCCTCCTCCAAGCTGTCCCCTGGCCTCTCCCGCGCACCGGTGAGACCTTAAGCCTCCACACTTAGCTTCCATCTCCTCATCTGTTGGAAGGGCTATCTCAACCAAAGCCACAGGACCTGGCCCAAGCATCCCTAAAAGTAACTCGGTCCCGCAAGATGACAGCTGCACGCGCACACCCGGGTTCGCCCGGTAGCGGACCAGCTCCTGTCGGTCTGGACGGTTGGGCCTCCGGCAGCAGCTTCGCACTGCACCAGACGGCTTCTGCACGGACACTTTATTACAAAATTACAAAGCAGGGCTGTGTGACAAAAAAATACACGTCTGGGTTTGTTTAAACACCCACGTCTGAGAGATTCAGTATAAGCCACTTGTAGTAACACATTCACATCCAAAAAATTTCAGCAAATGTATACAATATATATGGAGCACTAATTCCTGTACAGCTTATTCTCACTAGTTTGGATCCAAATATTCCAACATCCTGAAATAGTCAGCTCTCCCAGCCTTGTTTAAAAAGTCTCAACTCAAGTTTCTGAACAATCACAGCAACAGCCAAGGAATAATCGGAGGAATTAGATGTTTCCATGATAATAAAGACCAAGGATCCATGAGGGGTAGGAAGGAGCATTCAAGCATAAAAATCAAGTTTTCTACCTAGGTCAGAGAGTAACTGAAATGAGATCTTGGAATTTCCAACTTCTTTTTCGGTGCAATGAAGATAAAAAAAAAATCAGGGTTGCTAAATACCTTTTTCCTTAAATGAAAACCTTCACCAAGAGGTTAGAGGACTTAAAGGCAAGTTCTTTCTCCAAAATGAGTAAATGGTATGGGTTCTAATTCTAACTGAGGTTACTAACTAACCATTAGGGCATGACTTTTGACTCGTGTCTAGGAGGGAAATGGAAGCAGGGAGAGGTAAGGCCTCCGCAAAGAAAGCACATTTAAAGCAGGAAGAGAGCCGGCTTCTACCCTGAAGTTATTGCTAGATCATAACTAGGTGCGTACACACAGGCCTGCTTCACAGTGGAATTGAGGAGCGGCTGAACCCTTTGCTAACCCGGTGGGCACTGTCAACTACAGCATTTACTGCCCAGCAGAAAGATGTCTTCACAGGAAATCTCGATTCTCCCAGTTCCTACAAAGCAGTCAAACCATCCAGAACTTGGTGTGGTGCCGAGGTAAGTGGCCCAGGGTTCAGCCAACAACTACTTGATGAAATTCGGTTTCCCCAAAGGGAGACTCATACTTGATGATGGAGGGAAAGCGTAAGTATGTCTGTGCCAATGAACAGGTCCTCTCAGAGGTCTTCCCGATGCTCTCCAGAGTCAGGATTGGTTATCTCGGCTGCATGGGGTGGAGGCGGGGGTCCTGCCAAGGCTCTCTGGTGTTTAGGGTTTGCATAGTTCATCCATGGGTACCGGAGGCACACACAGCGACTCCGAAAGCACGTACGTCTGTGCTTGGCCAAGCTACTGCGGCAAACGCTTCTGTGACCCTCTGGCTCTCCCGGTGCTGGGACGATCCAAACGGGGCTCGACAACACGACCTGCTCACTGCACAGTCCTCCCTAAAGAGCCTGGAGGGTGCGTCCTCCTGCCCTGTCCCCAAGTCAGCAGGCTGAGAAACAGGAGTCTTCCCCACCAACCCGGGGAATTAAGTCCCCTGCTCGAGGGCTAGAACCACCCCACTTAGCGCCTTCTGACACCTCCTAGGCGCCGGTGTCTCTCACACGGCTGGTCTCCGGGAACTCGAGATGTCTGGCTAGAGAAGAGCCAGGTTCTTTGCCTAAGTCCCAGGCCCTGAGTGAGACCACGTCTGAACCTCCACGGGAAAGAGGGACTTCACCCTTACGGGAAGTGGCTGAAAACTCCTGTCTGTGGAAGAAGTCACAGCTACGCAAAGAGCCATCGCTTCCACCCAACGCTTTCCCTTTTCTCGTGAACTAGAACTAAGGACGGCACCAAGGCCGGCAGGCCCCCAGAGAATGAGCAGAGAAGGCCCACGCGCTGTCTCTCACAAACGCGGGACTTCCCAGCTGACAGGAGCCAGATGCTTTGTCGGCTCCCAAAGTCAGGTTAGGAGACTGATAGCTTCTCACCCAAGCACTGAAGGAAGCAACTTTTAATGCCTTTGAATAGCATTTGTGTTTCATTCCTCACCAGAGGTTGACTTGGCTGGTCCAAACTCTGTCCCAAGGAGGATCATTACGGGTCTGGCAAGCTAACACCTTTTTGGTCTTAAGAAACAAATGGATTTTAGGCGACGCAGCAAGAAATTTTAGCGAAGGTCGGTTAAAGCACAGAAAACCCATGAGACCAGAAATAAATCCAAATGTGCTGGGGAGGAAGAGACGCATTTCTGCCAGGACTTCTGATTCGTGAAACACAGGCAAGCAGCTCAGGGGGTTGGGTGGGGTGCAGGAGGGAGGGAGGAAGGTATGATCCAAGTTCTGGAAAGTCCTCTCTCTTCATCAGTTACCATCGTTGCCCGAGATCAGTGAAACAGGGACTTGCCCAAGCGATCTCTACCAGTTCGCACTGCCTCGGGCTCTGCCAGCCAAGAGGCGTGCCTCCGTGGCAAGGCAGGTGTGCCCAGAAGTGACACAGCATCTCTGCTTGACCTGGTCCTGGGAACACTGCAGACACTCCTGTCAGCCTGCCCCCCTGCAGGCTGGCCAGCCCTGAGCCCGGACGCCACACTCCGCGTCCCTGTAAGGCACTGCAGAAGCCGGTCCGCGCCCTCAGGACCGGAAGACGTGCACGGCCCGGATCACGTACTGCCGGCAGATGGGACACTCGCTCATGCGCTTGCCGCACTTGGTGCAGGTGACCATGTGGCCGCACTCCAGCAGGACGCAGTCGATGGGCGAGTCCATGCAGATCCTGCACAGGTTCTCCTCCAGGCCGGGTGGCACTGCTCCCCCTGCACACACACAGGCAGAGGAGGGGCAGCGTCAGGGCATGGGGGTGGGAGCGAGCCGGGACACAGCACGCGAGTCCCCCAGCCCACACGCTACCCCTCAACCCGAACCCCAAGAAAACGTCCCCCCAGAACCAATTCCAGGTGCGGCTTTAATCTGCGCTTCTACAGGTCGGGTTATAGATTGGAAGGATCAAGTACCTGTAGATCAAATACATCCCAGAGCATGAGAACTAAATAAGGGAAAGTCTTCAAAGCTTAAAAGGAATAATTTTCAGACAATTGACGCTGTAATATGCCGAGTGAACGGCACTTAGGGACTCATTATCCCTTGAGGCAGAACATGCTGAAAAGATAAAAATGGTTCAGGAAAGTTGAGATGTAAAGGGAACTGCAATGAGTGATTAAAGCTGCAAGGCTTATCTGTGAACAGGACCCCGATTTAATAAGGCCCAGGATCGGGGGGCCTCCTGTGCTATCCCACCTGTATCCCCAGGCTTCCTCAGAGATGTCCCGGTGGGAGAGCCCACCCAAAGTTGTGAGCTCCCTCTTCTGTGCTGCCCCGGAGAGCCGTGTCTGTGGCCCACGCCTGCTCACCACACCGGGTGACCCTTTCTGAGTTTGCCTTCTTCTCTCCCCCACTATACTGTGAGTTCTTTAATTCAACAAGCCCATTCAACTTCTACAATTACATACTTGGCATCTGCTATGTGCTCCAGGTCAAATGTTCACCTTGAAGTTCTTGGAACACCAGCTACATGGTGGCTGTTCTCTGAACGTCGAGTAAGTGAAACATGCCCACGGGCACGACAGCCGCTCACATTTACTGAATGCTCGCAAGCACCAGGCAGGGTCCTCAGAGCTCAGCATGTCTGAACTCACTGGATCCTCACAGGAACTATGAATTACCTGCTGTTACTACCCATTTTACAGATGAGGCAACCGAGGCCAAAGAGTTGCCTACGGCACACAGCTGCCAAGCAGAGAAGCCAGGAGGCGAATCCAGGCAGGGGGCTCTCCAGGCAAGTGGCCTAAGGGTGGGGACTATCCAGATGGCACTCATCGCTCAGAGCACGGAGCTCCTGTGACGGCTCACTGCCTTGTCTGAGTGGCGAGACACAGCGGGCCTGGCCGGTGTCCGAGTTTGGCTGCACAAACACAAACGCCTTTGTGTCCAAAAACCCAGCCCGCCGAGCCCGCATGCCTTAACTGGAAACCCAAAGAACCAGGTAGCCATGCACAGGGCACTGGGCTGTACCGACCACCACTGCCATCCCACGGGGGGGTTCTCTGCACTCTGTGGCACTTCCTCTTCCTGCTTCCTGGACTATGCAAATGTCAGGAAACACTTGAGGTGGGCTGGCTGCGAACGGTCCTGAAACCTATTCACCCCGGGGGCTGTCAGGCCCAACAGGGAATGTTCGGGAAGGCCTGAACTACACAAATACCCCAAGTGAGCAGGATTAATGGACAGAATTTCATTAACGATTACTTCTCTCAGGAACAGTCATCGACTCAGGTGCCAGCATCTCCCAGGGAATCAGAAAAAGAAAGGAAGACATCAAGGGGATTGGCACGAGCTTGGCTTTGTGGTGAGGGAACGGACTGAGAACTCTGGAGGGTTTGGGGAACTGAAGAGAACTCGACTCCTGATCATCCGTCAGCCAGGAGATTCCATCCCATTCTGAGCAAAAGGCCAGTTTACTAAATAACAAATTTGGAGAGTCTTCTAAATGTTGTAAAATGCTTTGCGGGTTCCCACACCACTCTGAGAGGATTCCCTCTTGAGGAAGAGCTCGTAACCACAGAGCCTTGCTGGGACCTGGGGTGGCCGTTAACACACAGGGGGCGGTGTGGCAGCCGAGGGGGTCACTCGTCCTGTGTCTAGAGCGCCCCTTGGGACACCTTTCCCGGTCTGTCTCCAGAGCGGCTCCAGCCAGCGCCCAGCCCTGCACCAACGAGGCTCTCTTTCTGGCTGGCACCAGAAGCCCTGAGGGTGCGCACAGCCCGACCGGAGTGAAAAGTGCAGGGAAAGGGGTGCCTTGGCACCGGGAGCATGAAAAAGGAACCGAGTAGGACACGCGCGCCATGCGCTCGGTTACACATTTTACACAGGCTGGCTTCTGAGCCCGAGCAACCCGGGGAAGTGCCAACCAGGCTGCCCCAGCGGTGCTGCCCCTCCCCTCCCTTCACGGGGGTGGGGGTAGGGGGGGTGGGGGGTTGGGGGGAACTTCTAAAGACGTGAGAGGCCCCGGTCCTCCGGGAAGTTCCCTGCTCCCTCTGTCCCGATGCCAATAGGCTCAGAACTCAGAGACGCTCGACAGGAGCTGGGGTCAAAGGAGGGAGGACAGGAAGGCTGAGCGCCTGAGCCCCTTCCCAAACAGAAGCAACGACGTACCGTTTTGGTCCTCGGCGCCACACACTGAAAAGGAAGGAGAGGACATGTCTCAGTCCAAGAGCAGCGCCCCCAGCCACCCTGACTCCATCGCCGGCCTCCGCTGTCTCCCTGCTGGGAACCGATGGCCTCTGGCTATCTCCCTGCTGGGGACCGATGGCCTCCAGCTGTCTCCCTGCTGGGGACCGATGGCCGGCGCCTAGACAGACGCCCACCCTCCTCACCACCCCCGACCACTGGGAACCCACAGAAAGCTCCTGCTGGGGGTCTGGGCTGGCCTTAGAAAAGGGATCCCACTGGTTTGGATGAACAAAGCTGCCAAGCAGGAAGACACAGCACCCAGTACCCTCAGGCTGGCGCTCCAGTGGAGAGAGAAGGAACAGCGTTCCAGTAGCCAGGGCGTCTGGACTAGGCCCCGGGTGGGGCCGGCTCCTATTCCCTACGTACTCAGGACCCCACGGAGACTCTGGGGACGACCCCAAAGGGAGGAGTGAGTCTCACCAGGTGACGGTCAGAGGCCCCCAACTGATGAATTTGAGTGACTGGGAGAACAGAGCCTGACTCCTACGGTCAGCATGCAAGGAATCTAAGTGCTGATCTGCAGGAATGAAATCAGCCGGGGAAGGGAAGGGAGGAGGATTCTAAGGGAAACCACTTCAGGGAATTCGGTGCTCAAAAAAGCTAAGCGCCCTTTTCTGCAGGACTCTCTGCCTTACTAGCACAGTGCCCACCACAGAGCAGTCACAGGGGGACACAGTTGAAAGTATTCTTTCCCAAACTCATTTGACCACAGACCCAGGTATCTGACGGGCCATTACCCAAAAATGATACCACAGAGAACGCTGCAGGGCAGAAATAAAGGAACAGCCCAAGCCCCGGCCTGGCAGACACTCTCCTCACACGGTGTGCACTCAGGTTCGCGCCCACATCTCCGGGCTGTTTAAACGGTATTGTTGGAGGTCGTGGCGAGTACGGGGGAGGTGACGTACAGTGGAAAGTACTGAACTCAGACCAGGAGCTCCTCAAACCCAGGCTCTACAACAGAAGGGGCCTGGATCACGCCTGCTCCATAGCCGCTCAGAAGATTAAACAGGAGCACACGCTGCCGAACCCGGTCCTGGCACTCAACTCTGAATGACAGCTGTGACTGGGCGGGTCCTCCCTTGGAAGATGCCGTCCCGCTTTAGAGCGAACGCAGGCACTCGGGGCTCAGTGCGGCCACCCAACGGCCCTCACCCAGGTGCTGGAGGCCTTTCTGGTCCTTGTACAGCCGCGTCACCCGCTCCATCAGCTCCCACTTCTCGCAGCAGCCCTTGTAGTTGACGAAGTTGCGAGCCAGGATCTCCTTCAGCTGCCGCACAGTCAGGCCTTCAATGTCTTCCAGGTCTGTCAGGTCAGACAGAGACGCCCTCCGGCCCGGGACGGAGCTGTCCTCTGAGTCCACGGACTGAAAAGGCAAAGATGAGATCGATGGGTTCAGCCCAGAACTCCCCACACTCTCTCCGAAGGCCCCAAAGCACTCAGCACCCCATACTTTTGGGAACTGACCTCAAGAGTAGAACGGAGGCGGGGAGAGTCCCTGGCATGGTGCTGTGCATTGCAAACAGACCCCAGCCTCTCCTGACCTGGGCCCTGTGCTCAGGCACAACCAGCCACAAACCAAGCAGCGGTCCGACAGAAGGAGCACCCACTGCAGTCAGATGCCCCTGGTTCTGACTCCTAACTCCTCCGCTGGTTAATGCTCTAGAGTACCGGGCAAGCTGCGCCCCGCTCCGAGCCCGTCTGCCCTCCGCGGAGGAGAGGCAGCAGTCCTAGCACACAGGGTCCCCGTGAAGACTACGTGGGACAGCACAAGAAGCCGCAAGCGTGCCGCTGGCCTTCCTCTCTCCAGTGCAGAGTTCTGCTTTCCCACAAAGGGGCAGACTTCAGGGCAAGCGCCCCTCTGCAGGTAACCTTGACCATGCTGGACTGGCCCCACCACGACCGAGCCTGAACTCCCTTCTCACCTCTCCTCCCCGACAATGGCTGCCAGGTGCTAGCCACGGCAGGATGGTGGGACTTGCGCAGCCACACCAGAAGCCTGCACGCAGGCAGCTCTCAGAAAGTCTAGAGCTGGAAACTAAGGGCCACGAGGCGCCTCAGCCAGCACTGTAACCCCCCACCTCCGCACTGATGCACTAACAGTTTCGAAAAGGCACTACTAATGCTGAACTCCATCTGGACTGTCATCACAGACCAGTTCCTCTCTCTCCACGTCAGAGTCCGCTGAGAGGTTCCTAATAAAAGCCTAAGAACACGAGTGAAAGAGCCAAGGCAAAGGCACAGACCCGAAGGGGCCCCACCTGGGTCTCGTCCTCAGCAGGTGCTCCGGCTGCACTCTCCCGGTAGACGGGTTCTCCTTGGTCCTGAGACACATGGCCATTGGCCTGTGGGAAGAGAAAGTGCCATCACATCCAGAAACGCCCCAGTGACCTGCACAGCACTGGCCTCTTCTGAGCTCACGCCACGTCCCCAGTGGACTGCTACCACCCCCAGGAATCTGGTCCAAAATTTACTTTAAAGCACTTAAGAGTCTACTAGCCTCAGACAACATAAGACAAATGCCTGTGCTCTTTCTGCTTAGAATTCTACCTTCTCAAAAGGCTCTCCTGCAGGTTTTGCCAAAGAGCGCTTGGAACTAGCTCCTAAGGCGCTTCCTAAGCCCATCACCATTTAAGCCACAAATCCCTTAACCAGATCCTCTTCACCCACTGCTCCCTCAAGCAAAGGGCCTCCTGTGAGCCGGAGCAGGGAGGTGTCTGAGCTCACAGGCCTTTGCCAGGAGTGTCTGGAAGCACCAGTGAAGGGACAGCCTAGGAAACCAGTCATCCACTGGCCCCGCCCCTCCTCCCAGATTAGGGTACGTATTTGGAGCTCATTGAGAAGAGGTAAGCGGGGACAGTGTGAATGAAAGTAGAAATGGCCACCACCCAGAAATGCCAAGTGAGGTTAAGATCACATGTATAGCACAACAGGTATGGGAGACACCCCAAATAATGTCTTTAGGAGCACCTCGAGTTTTCCCTTAGCTCTGTGCAGGTGTGGTGCGGACTTGGAATTACAAAACTCTTTCAGAGCCTAACCCGTTCCAAATAGACAGCTTTTGTATGTCCTTTTTTCTTAGAGAAAACGGGATCTCATGCTGCAAAGCATGTTGCCTTTGCCCATTGGCTGAATCAAATTCTACAACTAGAATCAGTCCACAGTTCTGCTCATTCCACACACTCCCTCCCCTGGTGACTACCAGGGCACCGAAGGTAAGGAAAGAGCCCCGGCGGAGCCGGCGCATGAGAAGACTCGCATTCTAGGTGCAGCTCACCCGGGGAACTATCATGTGGCCTTGCACAAGTTATTGAATTAACTTCCCCCGTGTCCATTTTTCTGGCTTGCAAAACGTAGCTCTCATGAGAACAAGGAATGTGCACAGATCTGAAGGCTCTCTGAAAACATCAGTGATCAGAGATGGACCCAATTAGACCTGGTGCGTGCTGTGACCTGCAGATGCGGTCTGAAAATTTCTGGGTAACGACAGGCAGCTTAAAACCTACTCCTTTCATTGAAAACCCACCTGAAGGTTCTTCAGGGAAAAGCAATTTCCTCAAGTTAGCCTCCTAGGTCCCCATAAACAGAGAGGAGCGCCCAACCAAGCAGAGGGAGGAAGTCACAGCAGGAGGAAGAACCTGTCCAGCAGACAGAGGCAGAGCTCAGGAAAGGGTTAAGCTCCAGGTGGGGCGAAGGCATGCTCAGGCCAACAGGGGAGCGCACGAGTTTCCTGCAGGTGACACTGGCTGCCACACTGGCCTTAGGCCTCAGGGCCCATCGAGCCGGATCGGGGGCCCAGCGCTGGCAAAGGGGGTGGCAAGCGTCCGTGTCCGTGTGGGCACTGCCGGCATGAGTGCTGACCTGACGGCACACAGGGAATCCTCCCCACACCCAGGTACACGAGTGGCCTGGGATTCCGAACCTCGTTTCATTGGTGAAGGCTCGCAGTTCACCCGGGGTGACCAAGAGCCACTGACCAACTGAATGTGGAAACTGGATGGATCTCCCAGGTCCTAAGCCCCCACTGAGGCACTTATGTAAGTACACCTACGGGACACCATCGCTCCTTACACAGTGCTTAAGTCTCTCACCCCTTGGCTGGTCTGCATGTCTACCTTCCCTCTTGGGCTTTTTGAGGGCGAGGCTATGGATCTCTCATCTGGTACTTCTCGTGCCTGGTCCACAGTTCGGTCAGTGTGCTGCTCGCAGCTGGCCCCTCCGGGCCCCACTGGGACAGTGACAGGCAGCTTCCTGTGCAGTACCGGGCCACCCACTGCCCTGCCCAGGGACTGGCAAGAGAAGCAGTGTCCTTCCTTGTCTCGGTCACTGTGCTTCCCTACTCGCATGTTGCTTTTTGCCCTATGTGCCTTAGGATGGCTACTAAGGAACCGAGGTCCCTAGCCAGCTAAGAAAGACCACAACAAAGGTGAATAAGTGGGAGGGCAATCTGAACAGAACCAAATTTGGAGAGTTAACTGAGTTTTCTCAAAATATTTCTGGGCCCTGACTGGTGTGGCTCAGTCGATTGGGTGTCATCCAGCAGCGCAGAAGGTCACTGGTTCGATTCTCCCTCAAGGCACAAGCCTGGGTTGCGGGTTCAGTTCAGGTCGGGGCACGTTCGAGAGGCAACCCATCAACGTTTCTCTCTCTCTCTCTCTCTCACATCAATGTTTCTCTTCCTCTCTTTCTCCCTCCCTCCCCCTCTCTCTAGAAATAAGTAAAATCTTTCAAAAAAACATTTCTGGAACAATGAAATTAAATTTTAAATGTCTAACTGGGATATGTGTGTATTAAACACAAACAGAGCCCTGGCCGGGTGGCTCAGTTGGTTGGAGCGTTGTTCCATGCACCAAAAAGGTTGTGGGTTCAAGCCCATCAGGCACATACCTAGGTTGTGGGTTTGATTCCCAGTCAAGGCACATGCAGGAGGCAACCGATCAATGTTTCTTTCTCACATCGATGTCTCTCTCTCCCCCGCCCGTCTCCCCCTTCCTCTTTCTCTCTCTAAAGTCAATAAACGTATCCTGAGGTGAGGATTTAAGGAAAAAAAACACAAAAAACCCTGGTACCATGCATTATCATCTCTGAAAAAAGCCCAAACCTGAGTGCGATGTCAAGGAAACAATCGCTCATGCACACAATTAAGACACTGACGCTCTCGACCCACTCCCACAACGCAGGCGGGGGAACAAGCCCGCAAACGGGCAGACCGAGGAAGTGCCGTACCTGCCGCTGTTCCTGAGCCTGGGCCGCGGGAGCAGGCGTGGCCGGTGCGGGCGGGGGAGGGGGGCCCGGCGAGGTAGGAGGGGCCGTGCTGGAGCGAGGCTGGCTCAGGAAGGCCTGCTGCTCGGGGAAGGCCGAGGAGCAGGCGGGGGCACGAGTCCTGCTCTCCTGGGAGACCACGGGCTGCTGGCCGAGCACCAAGGACACGAGCTCCTCCTTCTCCCGGCACACTTCCGTGGAGATGTCATGGAGGTTGAGGTAGTCCCTCAGGTCCTTCACCTTCATCTTCATGAGCTCCTCCCGCTGAAAGGCTGTTGCTTGGAATCGTTGGCAGAGAAGGCAGAGGCGGGGCCCGTTCCCCACTTGGCTCGAACAGGTCATGCAGAAGTTTTTCTTACAGTCCAGGCAGGTCTGCTGCTTAGAGCAAGAGGCAGAGGAAACCACGTGAGATCGTGAGAACGCGTCGGAGTGGGCTGGGAGCTGAGGGCTGCCGAGCCTGGCCAGACCGCCCGTCACTCTTCGACTAAGCTACCTCCTCTGCCTAAGGATGCGAGCCAACCTGCAGGCTTCGCTCAGAGGTGGCAGACCCTCTGTGTGTCCCCGCACGGGATACGGCAGTTCTTATCCCACGTGAGGCTGTATTTCTTTTACTGATAGAGAAATGGAGACTACGAATTAAGACTACCAGGTTTAGAATAAAGAGTCCCTACGTTTTTATTGTCTCCCTCCTCCATTTCTTGTGGCGTCACCTTGGGTGTACCTTAGCCTCCAGTTTCCTCATCTGTAAAATGGGGCAGATAATAGTATCCACCTTACAGGGTTGTTATAAAGGTAAGAGACGATGCACTTAGCACACCTGGCACAGGAGTCCACAGTAAGTGTAACTGTCTACCTACTGTTGCTAGCAATGCAAGCTAATGACGAAAGGCGGGACTGAGATCCTGAACTGTGACTCTGCACTGCATTGCTGAAATGAGAAAGCAAATGTGTAAAGGTCGTGGTGGCGGTTGTTGTATTAGTAATTAAAATTATTGAGGGGCCACTGTGTGCTAGAGTGACACCTAGCTTGTCATTTTCTTTTTAAAGATTTTATTTATTTATTTTTAGAGAGAGGGGAAGGGAGGGAGACAGAGAGGGAGGGAAACATCAGTGTACAAGAGAAACATGGACCGGTTGGCTCTCGCATGCCCCCATCTGGGAACCTGGCCCATCACCCAGGCACAAGCCCTGACCGGGAATTGAACTAGCAACCTTTCAGTTTGCAGGCCGGCACTAGGTCCACCGAGCCACAGCAGCCAGGGCCTAGCTTGTCCTTTAATTCTCGAAGCAACCCGCAACATAGGGACTTATACGTACCTCCCAGCCCCAAAGACAGAGCAGCTCAGGCCTAGAGTCATGAGTACCATGCTCCCGGGCGGGCAGTGAACAGCACAGCTAGGATCCACACTCAGAGTCTGTCTGAGGAGTTTAACGCCCACAGTCGTGCTCCTTCCACGGGGCCACACTGCCTGACTCGGTCCCAATCGAGCTGACAGCAGTCCTGAGCCACGGGCCTGGCTCTCCATCTCCAAACTCCCAACCCGTTGCCCCATCCAGAGGTTGGTGCCCGCCCCTGCCCCCGCCCCAGGAAGGCCCACTCGGAGGGTTGGGAATTCAGTGGTGTGGAGGAGCACATCCAAGAAAAACATTTAGAGAGCCATCGCAGACAAGAGCTCCCTCTGAACACGGTTGCGGGAGCTCTTGTCTGCGGAAGCGCTGAGAGTCTCAGCAGGGCGACAAGAGGGCCCACAGGCAAGCTGGCACCACCAGGCCCCAGCACGGCCCACAACTGCAGATGACACAGCACATGATGCCTTTTGTTTTTTAAAGATTTTTATTTATTTATTTTTAGAGAGAGAGGAAGGGAGGGAGAAAGAGAGGGAAAGAAACATCAATGTGAGAGAGAAACTTCTATTGGTTGCCTCTCGCATATACCTAACTGGGGACACCTGGCCCGCAACCCCGGCATGTGCCCTGGCCTGCATGGAACCGGTGACCTTCTGGTTGGCAGGCCGCCGCCCGGCCCACAGAGCCACACCAGTCGGGGCACAGCACGCAGTGTCGTCTTGCTCAACTCCCAGGAAGCACCACTCGGCCTCTCGCCCCACAGGCTGAGTGAGCATAGTGACATCTGGCTGTGCCAGCTGCAGCCAGAGCAGGTCACACTCCCACAGAGAGTTAATGCCTGGGGGCACACTGGGATGACCCTGGAGGGCACACTCACTACCCGTTTAAAGAGACACACTTTAAAACTTTTCACCCTATGTGACTTAGGTGCTAACCTAAATATCTTTGCTCCCTTGTTTCCAAGTACAGAAAGCTATTCCAGCCAACAAGAATGCTCGAGAGACTTCGATTCTCGCAGTCAAAATCACGGACCCTGGTGCAGGGCCGAACACAAGCCTGTGTCCCTGCGCTGTTGCACTTGGTTCTAAGTGTCGCTCACTCACACGGCAAAGGAGCACGTGTTCTCACCGGTGCTGACTACGAGCTCTCAGAAGGCTCTGCGGAAGGACACGCCTCCAGCTCCCTCACTCTCTGCACAGGTGCACGCGACCAGACAATGAAACGCGTGGGACTGCCTGCCAAGCGCACACAGCTGCACTGCACCGCGACGGTCCTGGGACCGACCTGCTACTTAGGTAGGAAACAGATGTTTGTGGGCCTGGGGGCTCATTCACACCTGAAGCCTTTCTGCTGGAAAATAAAAAATGTTCAGGGGGACTGCTAGTGACAGGAGGAACCTCCAACGTCACCGCGCTGTTGGCCCTGACAAGGATCGTCCCTTACGTCAGTGTGGTTTGACAAGGCCTCGCTGAGTCGCTCCGTCAGCCGGAGCTCAACAGCGCTCTGCTCTTTCTCCCAGTGCGTGTGGTGCACTGGGTGCAAGATCAGAATGCAAAGACAGCGACGCGACTTCCATGCCCCCTGCCCCCGGCAGGGCCTCTGAAGTCAGCCTGCACCCGAAACACACTCTAAAGGAGAAAGGCAGGGCTCGAGGCTGAGCCCCAGTTTGCACAGGCAGGCGAGAACAAAGGAAAAGGAAAACCGGCTGTCAACAACCAGCAAATGTGGGCAGAATGCGCAAAGGAGCCCTGCGCGTGCAGACTCCAGCAATCGGTGCAAACCAGCTGAGCAACAGGCAGTGTGAACAACCCATCAGCGGGGCCAGCCTGCCGCGTAAACGCCAGGAGCTCACACACGCAGCCCGCATCCAAACAGCTGGCAGCGGCGGCTCAGGCAGGCGAGCTGCTCTCCTTTCCTCATCTGCCCTTCTGCTCCCGACCCCTCCCACCCCCACATCCCGGCACAGGTGAGGCCCACTTCCTCACCCCGCTCGCCCCTCTTCCTCACCACCAGTGCCATAGGCATTCCTTCTTGTAGCCCCGAGAGGGAAAAGGGCAGCCAAGGAGTGACACCATCAGGGTTATCGTATTTTGCTGTGTATAATGTGCACTTTTTTGCCCAAATTTTTGAGGGAAAATAAGGATGCACGTTATACATGGGTGTAATGATCACACACCGTGGGTACAGTAATGGGTATAATAATCCCGTGTGTACTGTGAACAAAAACGTGGGTGTGCATTACACACGGCAAGCCCTGGCTGGCCGTATCCTCGCTAAGGGAACTTGGGCAAAACAGACAGCCTCCCAGAGCCTCGGGCTCCTCGCCTGCAAAGTCAGGTGCTCCGTCGGTCTAAGGACTCCTGGAAGTATCACGTGAGATACTGTCATTAAACCTTAGCACAAGGTGGTGAACTCGCAACTGGAAAACCGTCATCTTCTACTCTTTCCCCTTTGTCTCATCCCTGAGCTTTTACCAGTACCTAAGAACCGACCCCTCTCTTTCCGCTCTGAGATAGGAATGACCTCTTCCATGTCTCCAAACGCAAACTCCTCTTCCTCCTCCTCCTCCTCCAGCTGGTCCAACCCAGGAGACCAAACCCCAAGCGCCCTACACAGCTGTCAAGGCTGCTGCTGAACCTCAGGCAGGTATCACCAACACAGATGGCTTGCAGCAAAGACAGCCTGCCACTGCTCCATCAGACCAGAAACTCTCAGAAGGCAGGACACGCCTCTCACTCGTGTTCTCTCCTCCGGCTGAGCGAGGTCAAGAACCCGCTAGGTCCGCCTGCTCCCCCAAGTTTCCAACACGCTTCGCACACCAGGCCCTGCGCCTGCCTCACCAGCCCTGTCCTCTCTGCTCCTTCTCTCTCCATTTCCGCACCACAGAGTGTAAGTAACATTTTTTGAAGGGGGGACGGGGAGGTCCACAATCACCTGCGGATACTGAGAAACTGTAGGTAAGTTTTGGGGGAGTCAGAAGTTACCCATGGATTTATGACTGTGCAGGGGGGTCAGCTGTAAGTGTGTCCACATGCACCAGTAATGTGGAGGCAACCTCCACCCAAAGGAACGGAAGGTGGTTGCCCCTGAGGGAGCAAAACGAGAGGGGGGCCTGCTGTCGTAATGAACGTTGTTGAACAACCCGGCTCTGTGAGCTGCATACTTACGTAACTGTGATAATTTCTTTTTTTTTTTTTTTAAAGATTTTATTTATTTATTTTCAGAGAGAGGGGAAGGGAGGGAGAAAGAGCAATGTATGGTTGCCTCTCACATGGCCCTCACTGGGGACCTGGCCCGCAACCCAGGCATGTGCCCCGACCGGGAATCGAACCGGGATCCTCTGGTTCCCAGCCCGCGCTCAATCCACTGAGCTACACCAGCCGGGTAACCGTGATAATTTTTTAAATTGTTCAGTAACAACAAGTTATACACACGAGATTAAAAAAAAATAAGGTTCCAATAAGCCTATCACAAATTCACGATGGAAACAAGGGTGTCCACTCTTCCTTCTCGCCCACTGCTTCACCAGTGCTCCCAGCAGCTGTTCCTAACACGTCTCACTGTCTAATTGTGCAAACATCAAGATCTCTGGCCACCCAACTGAGTTGTTGTGGGCCCAAGGAGTCCTTGAAACTACTACCTTAGCTAAAGAGAACAATTTCTTCACCTGTACAATGGGAACGAATAATAGTACAGATTTTGTAGGCTGTAGTAAGGACTGAATGAAGATAAGGCATTTGAAACGCCAAACTCAGTACGAGGCACGAGCCAAGTACCCAGAAGCCCTCCTCCCATTTCGTCTCGGATCCTCACTGCCCCCCACCGTCTCCATCACTGAGAAGACCGAGGCCAGCTGGCACCAAGCTCCTTCTGTTCTCCGCATCAGTCTCAATCTATTGACTACGGACTGAACCTTCCAGTCTACCTGAAAAATGAGGGGCACCTCTGCCCTCCACGCAGGTGCTCCCTGCCCGCCGGCAGCAGCCTCTCTGGCCGAGTTCTCACAGTGGCTGGGGTGGCCAAGCAAATCACAGCCAGGCTCTGCCACGTGCCCGCCTCCCTCTGCTGCATGGCACCGAAGTGCAGGCAAAATGCAGACTGTGGGGTGAAATGCCCACCCTCCACCCTCTTACAGATAAAAAGGGTGGGTGGCCAACATGTCAAGCTGCAGAAATTCTAACACGTTGAATGTCCTGCAGGAGAGAGCTTGAGAGTCAGAGGTCTGGGTTTGAATCCCGGCTCTGCCATTTAATAACTTTGTGCCCCTGAGGTGCTTTCTGAGGACAGGAGAGAGAGAGAGAATTTTAATGTCTCTCGTGCTGTCAGGAACTTGGCACATACAGTTTCCTTTTAACTATTAAACTCTAAGCCTTCGTTTCTTATAAAATGGGAGTGCAGGAACTCTGAAACCTACATCAGAGTTATTGTGAGGATGAAATGAAACAAATCTAAATTGCTCATAACAGTCCCTGGCACATCGCAAATGGAATAAAAATGATTTTGTTCCTCTCAAATTGCCCATCACCACCACTTTCCCATCACACCCTGGGCTGCAAACCGCTCATCCTACAGAAGAGTGCAGAATGCAGGAGTTCCTTCTCCAGGTCGCGGTGCCTGGCCGGAGAGCACACTGCTTCTGGGAGCCGACGAGGCGGGAAGGAGGCGCACCCACCAGCAGCGCCCAGCCAGTAAGCTTCCTTCCTGCCCGCTAATCTGGACAGCACGGCCACCAGGCACTCCAAATGAAATCGCCACAGGGCGTGAGCTCCAGGCTGTGGTGCCAGGGTCCTGACGGACCTGAGACGTCCTTGACACCACTGCCGATAAAACGAACAAGCTAATCAGCAGTCGGGCTCTCGTGGCAGCAGCGGACACAGTGAGTAACACAGAGCGCCCGCTGCGCCGCAGGCACCGCATTGGATCCCCTGCGGCTTGCCTCCTTTTCCTCTCCCAGCCCTGAGAGACGGGGCCCAACTGCCACATCCCACTTTATAAATGGGAACGCGAATGTCACGACAGGCTCCGCCACACAGCCAGTCAGTGGCACAGCTGGTACCTAAACTCAGGTCTAGCCAGCCCCCAGTCTGTGCGGAGATGCTCCAACTTTGCTTGGTTAGTCTTTACTGCTTTTGTGAAAGGGATGGGCCTGGGTTACAGGCATTGCCTAAGCAAAGGCAAGGCCGGGGCAGAACAGGAAGGCGAGTGTGGGGCCCCAGGGCCCGAGCTTGCAGCAGGCAGAGAAGTCAACACTTACCTTCCTGGCCATGTTTGCGAAGTGCGCCCCACAGGCCTTGCAGCTTGGTTCGGAGCCTGTGGGAGAAGGGAAGGAGCTGTACCCGGGGTTGGAATAGGCCTGCGCCCGGGCTCCCTGGGATGGTGGGGCCTCCTCAGGCTGTCCATCCAGGCAGAACCAGTTGCAGCAGGTTGCCCACATGATAAAATCTGGCGAAAGGGAGGAAAGGAAAAAGGGTCAGAGTTAAGACATACCTCTACTGCACCCCAACCCCGGAGGGCAGAGGTGCGCGGGGATGCTCGACCCCCTCCCGCTGCCCCCATCAAGGTGGGGACTTGCGGGCCACAGGTTTCCTGCCACGTCCTCCACCACCACAGCTGCCTCTGCACATAGGAGACGACCACAGACGCTGCGAGCCACCGAGTGGGCGCACTGCCTTTGAAAGGCTGCTGACCCCTGTTTGGGTTTGATCTGAGGTCTAACTTCAAATACAACCTTTTGCAAGTGGCCTAATGTCCACTTTATTCAGGAACATGACCTTGTCCCCTGAGCTCAGACACAGAACTGTATCATGCACACACACACACACACACACACAGTATCATTCCACGCTCATATCGACCACGCGAGGCGCTATGATTATTTCCTGTACATAGGAGAGGCGACCCTGGCTAAAGGAAATCCAGGCCACACGGCTTACACGATATAGAAAACTGAGATTTGGAAAACTCAGGTCTTCTGAGTCTAAACCTAATGCCCTTTTCCCTACACCATGCTACCGGCCACGCCCCCGCCCAGTTTCCCTCCCACCGGCCGAAGGAGCCAGCTCCCCCTACGTCTGCACCTGCAACCCTCCTAGAACTCTCATCACAGCGCCTGGCAGCTGGCTGCGTCGACACACACCCACCATTTCCTGCCACTGAACCGCGAACTCCCCGAGAGCAGCGACCACTTCGCATTCACACGCGCACCTTACCTAGCAGTGTCATGCACAGAGTAGATGCTCAACAAATAAAATTCAGCTTCCTTGCTGAATCAGTGCCTCTGTGAGTTTACTAGAAAGTTTGGGGTCACTATTCCCATTTTACACACCAAATACAAGTACTAGGGACAAGGGGGCTGATGACTTTTTATTTTAAAGATTTTATTTACTTATTTTTAAAGACAGGGAATGGAAGGAGAAAGAAGGAGGGAAACATCAATGTGTGGTTGCCTCTTGCACGCCCCCTACTGGGGACCTGGCCTGCATCCCAGGCATGTGACCTGACTAGGAATTGAACCAATGACCCTTTGGTTTGTGGCTCATGCTCAATCCACTGAGCTGCACCAGCCAGAGCTGACTTTTTAAAATCACAAAACAAAGAGGAGCTAATCTTTCAAGTGTCAGAATAACCTAAAGATTGCAAGACAGTCCTCCAAAATGCCAAACACTGCTGTGATAAAGTAAGAGTGTGCTTTTTCAGCACACCAAGGCGGTTAATATGGACATTTTGAGCCCAAACTTGCTGTACAGAGATAATAAATGGAACACTTAGTGTTTATTACTCAATAATCAGATCACACAAAAGAATGACACTTTCTGCTCTGCCTCCTGACTTGTTCAAAGTGCCTTTGTTAAACCACAGTTCAAAGATGTGATAAGCTTGAAGAAACTAAGAAGCCAACAGTTTCAACCTTGGCCATTTTATAAACGAAAAGAGGCTGAGCAGAGAGAGAAACCTTCTGGCTTATGCAGGTACAACCCAGGGCTCTGACTCCTCTGGGCCTTTTCAGCTTCCCAGCACTGCCTCCAATGCACCTGGGGTACAACCCGTTCACTTTTGTAGGCAGGTCCGATTAACACCTGCTCTGCCACGTGCCTGTGACCCCTGGAAACAAGGGCCATGACAGTCGCACAGGACCCAGCAGGTAGGTGGCGCAACAACGACCAGTGAATGAATGAATCACACACAGTGTTTAAATCTTAACGAAGGGCACGTCTGTTCCATTTCCTACACACAAACATTTCTTGCCCTGGCTGGTGTGGCTCAGTAGATTAAATGCCATTCTGCAAACTAAAAGGTCGCCGGTTTGATTCCCAGTCAGGACATGTGCCTGGGCTGCGGGCCAAGTCCCAGGTTGGGGGCATGTGACAGGAACTGATCAATGCATCACTTGCACAGCAATATTTCTCTCCCGCTCTTTCTCTTCCACTTCCCCTCTCTCTAAAAGTAAATAAATAAAATCTTAAAAGACAAAAACATTTGTATTTCTTGACTGAAGACTCTAAGTTTCCAGAAACGGGTATAATCTGCCTTACTTGCAATGAGCAGTTCACATGGAACGATGAAGGAAAGAGCAGTGGGTTAAATGAGTTCTCTGTTGGTGAGAGAAAGGCGACCACAGTAGAGTAGTGGCCCCCTGAAGGAGGGATTCTGCAGTTCTTGAAAGCATCTGCTGGTACGAACATCTGAAACAGCGTGTAGTAACACAAGACCATAGGGTCTGGGTAAAACACAGGTCCCAAGCCCTGTTTCACTACTTACGGGTTCTGTTACCCACCTCTACCAAGTCGCAGCCCTCCTGTACTTCGTTTTCCTCCCCTGGACTTTCCCTGGCCGTGAAGCACTGAATAAACACTAGCTGTTGCTACTGGCATAACACCAATACCCTAACTACAGTTTCTCTGGGAGTGCACAGGCGAAAAGCAAAACTAGGCATTTCACCACGATTACCATTTGGCTTTCTGGGTTTGTCCCGAGGTCTCTGCCAGAATTAGCTACCTGTGCCGATGAACTGAAGAGGTGGGGAGAAAGGAAGAAAACAGTCTTGGATAAATCCCGGGGTCTCTGACTTACACGACAGACCAGACAGTGGAATCAGAAACCGGGAGGACGCCCCCAGGAGCAGGCAGGTGTCTGTGTGTGACGGCAGGGCACGGGTTAAGATGCTAAGCTGAGTTTTGTGCCTGTGGGGGGTACTGACTGTGCACACAGCACACAGGGCTTTGGTCTCAGCTGAAGATGAAGGCTTGGGAACCCTCGGCCTTCTGCAAGTGCGTAAACCTGGAGTGTGGCAGAAGACTGACAGGCCAGAAGAGAGGCAGGTCCGGGAGAACCCTCGGGAGGACCTGGTCTAAGTAAAGGGCAAGCAGAGGAAAACCAACAAGCAGAACATAGAAAGAAGATGCTCAGAGGCGGGAAGCGGAAAGACTGTTAGGAGTTTCAAGAAGAAATGATCCACGCTGTCACATGACCCAGAGAGAACACGATAAAAAGTGGAAAATGCCCCATGGATCTGGTTCTAGGAAAATGTGGGTATGTTCTTTACTTGAGCAGTTTAGGAAAATAACTGTAAGTTGGAAAGTGAATGAAAAGTAAGGATTTGCCAAGACTCTTAAGGATAAATTACTATTTCAAGAAACTTTTAAATGTGAATGGGAGAGAGAAGGCAGTAGTTGAAGAGGATCCAGGTCACTAAAACTAGAGCATGCAGACATATTTAAAGACTGCTGAGGAAAGCCCCAAAGACCAAGAGATTATAGAGGAGGGAAGCTAGCAATAAATAATGGGAGCGAGGGCCAGGAGCAGAATGGAAAGTGACCCAGTGATCAGAGATTCTGGGCAGACTACTTCTCACCAGACAGTGAAACAGAAGTGAAGACAGACAGAACCGCAGACAAGCTTACAGCATTCACAGAGAAACGTGAAAGAATGCAATAAAAAGGAAAGGGGTGGGGGGCATTTAACCACAAGAAAAGAATAAACTTTTCTACATAAGATATATGGGTAGACCCTCAAGGTAAGGCACAAACAGTAGGAAAATACTGGGAAACTGGCCAGCTGTACGCTGTTTGAATTCCTGTGCGTGATGCACACTTAGAAAGCACTGGCTCTGTGCTGGGCACCAGGGAGACGGAAAGTGAACTTGACGAGGTCCCTGCGCCCAGGGGGCTGTGGCCCAGGACGACACAAAAGCGGGGAGTGGAGACAACCGTGTCCTTCGGGACACTGTTTCCCTCTCTCAGCTTTGTTTCTCAGCAAGCCCGCCTCCTCCGGAGAGCTCTGAAGGAAAAGCCCTTGGCCTGTCCGAGGAGTTGGCTGCTCCAGCCAGGACCGGGCTCTGAGCAAAGACTCAGTATTTACCACGCTTGGTGTTCTGCAGGCCCCGTGCGTGGGTGAAGAGCACTCTCATCCTGGGGACGGTGTACGCAGGGAGGGGCTGCTCTGGAAATGGCGAGGTGGGAAGACGCCCACTGCTAAAATCCCTCTCACCGGCTCGCTCTACACGGTCACCACAGTCCATAGACTAGGCTTTTACCCTTTGAGTGTATTTAAATACCAAAAAGATGCATTTCTTTTTTTTTCTTTAATTTTTTAAAAGATTTTATTTATTTATTTTCAGAGAGAGGAGAAGGGAGGGAGAAAGAGCAATGTATGGTTGCCTCTCACATGGCCCTCACCGGGGACCTGGCCCACAACCCAGGCATGTGTCCCGACTGGGAATCGAACCGGGACCCTCTGGTTCCCAGCCCGCGCTCAATCCACTGAGCTACACCAGCCGGGCAAAAAGATGCATTTCTTAATACGGTCAGTTAAAAGTACTCTCTGGCCAAACTGGAAGGCCCTAGGCCCAAATAATGACTCTATTTGGGGTTATTTCAGGGCGTGAAAAGAAAGAGTTTGCCATTTCAACATTGCTATACCAACTTAACACTTTCCTCTCGGAGCACTTTTTCACTGAGCAAATGCACACACCTGGCATCTGACTATGTCACCCACAGGAATGAGAGCGGAACCAGGTGTGAGGTGCACAAGGAACTCTCCCCACATTGACAACTTTGAAAAACTGCCCTCTCTGATCTGCACATTTCCTTCTGATCTTGGAAGAACATTATCAAATCTTCACAGAGGGCTTGAAATTCCTTCTCTGATTCCCCTCACTCTCTTTAGAGAAGAGGGACTTGGAGACTCAATCCTCGATTTCAGTCTCTGCTCTCCCACTTCGCCTCCAGGGAAGGGGGAGAAGAGGCACAGGGCCGGGTGAGCAGGAGAATTCACGGTTCCCTGCAGAAGAATCCTGTGCAACAAGGTGAGAATGGCCGGCCAGCACAAGGGATTTCATCAGCTTGGTAAGTGTGCTGGTGTTTCTTGGGAGCCCGAGCCCTGCTGGGCAGGGAAACCACAGTGTTAAAGGCTAAGGGACCTGCCAGGCAGGGTGAGTGCGCTCAGAGTCAGAGGCAAGAGGGGAGGTAACATGACTTCTCTCCTTGTTTACCTGACCGCGCCAAATAATTTTAAGTGGACCGGTGGTTGTCGTGGGCTTTCCTGCGGAGGAGAGTCTGACCCCGTGGCGCAGAGGGGTCAGAATGTCAGCGTCCTAGTTAAATTAGTGCCGGTGAGCACTGCGACTCCAAAACCACCTTGCCGACCACCAGAATCGATGGCAGTAAAGTCAAGTACCCAAGGTCCCCGTCCAACCTGTTGTGAGTTTGATTGCTTGGCCTGTGTGCCAAGGTACCTCTCTGCAAGAGCAGGCTTCACGTGGTGCAGACACAGCAACATCTTGGGATTAACACACTGATGGTGAAGCCACCGTATAAAAATCCTTTCAAAATACCCAACTAGAATGTCTCCAAGCCTCAAAGAAGTGCCTTTCTCACACGGCACGTCAGAAAAGGGCTCGCTGGCAAGCCTTACAGAATCATCCCCAGTGTTGTGAGACTCGCTACTGTATTCCCGGAATTAGTAGAAGCATCTGTGCTGTGAGTGCATAAAGAAAAGTGCCCCACGCAACGGATCATTAATACAGAACGGGCTTTGCTTCATCTTGTATGTCACCCTTAAAAAGCAATTAAAGCGCAACTGCAACGGCTTTGAAGAGCAATGCTGTGAAAAACCTATCACCGTGGCTTAGCGATGCCCCTCTGAAATAATTGGGAAGTGCTGACATATTTGAACAAGTAGAGAAGAAAGGGGCCATTCACCGGGAGAATGCTTCTCCATCTGCCAGGCACTGAGCTAGGGACTACCTGGTGTCACTCACAACAATTCTGGCCAGGCGGACTCGTCCCTCCCATCCTCAGGTGACAAAGCCACAGTCTGGAGAAGTTAAGTGACCTGTGAGAGGTCACAGCAAAAGGGCAGGAAGCCAGGATTTGAACATAAGTTGCTCAGACGGTGAAGCTCATTAATTCATCAAATCCTAACTTACAATTTGTGGACTGCTCCAGTCATATTTCAGTCAGAAGTGCATACAACAGAGGTTTTTAAAGCATCTAGGACCACACTTGTAATCTGTAAAAACCAGTAACGAAGGAAACCATTCTGACCCCACGTTCCCCCGCTCCTGAGTAAAGGCCCCTTTCTCTGCTCTCCTCTACATCAAAATTTCTCCAAACACTGGACTGCACTTCCTCAACCTCAGACTCACTCTTCAGACCTCCGCAGCTGAGCCCCACCTACCCATTCCACCTAATCTCCTCACAGGGCCCCCAGGGAGCTCCCAGTGGCAGGTCCCAGCTCTGTCTCCATCCTGCTCGACTCCCGGCCGTGCTGGACACAGTGACCCTTCTTCCTCCTCCAGACACTCTCGCTTCTCATCATTTCTTAGCTTCCAGAACTGGGTGCCCTTGGCGTCCCCCTGCCTTAAAGCTTCTGCGCTGGTTCTCCCCCTCCCCATTCTCAAATGCTGGGAGGGCCCAGCCACCCTCTCCGCCCCACTCCCTCCCCTAAGGAGCCCGGGCCGGTAGCTTTACATGCTGTCCTGAAGCAGAAGACTCCTGAGTTCCCATCTCCATCCCTTCCCACCCCCGACAGTGGTCGAAGCCACCACCTCCCATCTGTTGCCCACATTTCCCTCCTCAGTCCCTGGAACTTGCCGTCCGTTCCTTCTGCCTGGACTCCTCTCTCAAAAACATCACATGCTCGGCTCTTTCTTGTCCTTCACCCCTCAGTTTAAATGTCACTTTCTAATCTCAAGAATGACACCCAGGACTGGCTACTAGTCTCTGCGTATTTGCTAACTGTGCCACCTAAGTGAAATAAAAAGTCCACGGGGGCAGGGGCTCGGTGCTCTGCTGTGTTTCTGGAACAGTCCCTGACTAGACTCCTGCTTCAGTGCTTGCCCCTCTCCAATCCTTTCTCCACGGCCTCATCCACGTCCCTCCTCCCCTCAAAACACGCCGTAAAAGCTGTTGAACGGTTTCCCACTGCACTTTAGAAGGAAACTTCCAACCCTTTGCGTGAGTGAAACCCCTGGGCGTGCATCGGCCCCTGCCGCCCTCTCCAGCTCACGTCCTGCTGCCTTCCTCACCAGTCACTCGGCTGCAAGCCACGGCACCCTCTCCGCTCTGTACGCACGGCAAGCTCATGGCAAGCTCATCCCGGGCTCCTCGTCACCCTTCGGGTCTCGCCTCCAACCTCACCTCTTCAGAGGGGTCCTCCCTGGCCACACACCTCTCTCAGGACCCTGCGTTTCCTTCACGGTCACTACCATAACCTGCGATTACACTGATCTGTTCACAGCCCGAGGGCAGGAACCTCCCCGGCCCTGCCGTTTCCACCCGCGCCAGGCACGCTGCCACTCCACGGCAGACACACGGACACTTCTCAGAACACACCCACGGACGCAAAGGAACACTCGGTGTTTTACCACTGCGGCTGAGGAGGCAGGCACCAGTTATTGCTCCGCAGGGCCCGAAGCATTTTCTCAGTATTTACAGTGACATAAAGTGACTATGAAAAAGTCCTTCATCAAAAACAAAGGGTGGCTAACCTTGAGCAGGTGAATTATGCTTTTTCAGTCTGTTTCCTCACGTGCCTGAGAGAGACAACACCTCCACTGCTGGAAGGTAATTGTAGGGATGCGCAGGAACGTACCTGAAGTGCCTAACCTACAGTTAAGAGCTCCGTAAATAGCACGCTAAAATAAATTACCATTAAATTATAAGTTACCATTCTAACCCAGCATCAATATACAGAGACATTCAATAGTGACTACTAGCTGCAGAGCCCCACGTCCCCCCGCCCCCTCTCTGTCCACCCAGAGCTTGAGGTCCCTGCCCCCAAGGGCCTGGGTTGGGTCGGGGCATTGGCCCAGCTGATCACGTCACCCACACAGTAAAGAAACGAGTATTCTGGGAACCCACCTGAATTTTACAATCATCTCTCAACTTGCAAGGCTGCTTACTTTTAAAAATAAGTTAGTCTGAAAAGAAACTTGAACTCCCTTGAAACGGTTGACTTCAAAACAGAATTTCAGAATTAGTACTGGGAATTTTCCAGTGAACCTGCCTGAGGTGTCCCCCTCGGACAGGGAAGGCGCACCAGCTGGTGACGACGCAATGAGCATCAAGCAGGGCAAATGTCGTGTTTGTGAGTGAGCAACCCGCAGAGTAAACCGTAGGGCAGACTGGTCCCACCTGCTGGGGGTGGGGCAACGGAGCGTGCTGTCCGTGACACTGAGACTATTTCGGAGCTATTTATTTGAGAATAAAGAATGCAGAACACCTAAGCCACAGAGGAGACCAGTATAAAGTGAACTTTGGGATCCAAGGCCTAACTGTGACTGACGGCCCTGCCGAAGTGGCAGACGGGCTGGGCATCAGCAGAAGAAAGGGGCCCAGTAGAGGAAAACGTTCCCGAAGCCTCGGGACCCCCCAAGGCAGCTGTCTGGATGTGTGTAATGGATAATGTGTATCTCCTAGATAAGAATTTCATCTTAGAGTGAAGTTTTTAAAAAACAGAACAGTTAAAAAAAACAAAAACTCCCAAATAAATGTTTTACACTGGTTTTAGACTCGGTCAGACCTGAGCTTAAATCCTGGCTCGAACACAGAACGACCGAATGAGCTTGAGAAACCTGCCTCCCGGAGCTTCGGTGTGACAGGAAGGGACACACGCACACTTTACAGGCTGAGGCAGAGCATGAGGTCTGTCCAGGAGGCGTCCAGCCATGTAATATGAAAAACAGAGACATTTATTGAAGAAACATTGTACACTGGACAGTGACGCCTAAGCCCCCTTCAAAGCAGGCACCTTGGGACCTCACACAGTTCTCCCAGTCGCCATCAGCTGTCCTGGCGTATTCTCCTGAATCTCACCGACAGTCGGAAATCTCTTGTCTTTCAAAGGTGATTTTAGTTTTGAGAAAAGTCAGATGTTTCAGGGCACCAAATCTGGGCTGTCAGGGGACTGAGTCACCTGGATGATTTGTTGTTTTGCCAAAAAACTCTGCATGAGACGTGATGCATGAGCGGGCACACTGTCGTGATGAAGCCGCCAATCACCAGTTGCCCATAGCTGCGGACTTCTGAATCATCAGAATAGTTTCCGTGGAGGAATGTTCAAGCTTAACACAAAATCTGGTGCAGATTCATTGCTCTGCTCACTCAGTCATTTTGAATGTGACAACCACATAGGACACATGCTCACTCAATGGCATCTACTGCCTCCACTGACTAGTACAGTGAAGTCGTCATTGTTTATGCATGCGCATTCCAGTCCACTCTCCTTGGCCGCCGGGTCACATCGATGTCATGCAAACCACTCTCCTTATATTAACAATGGCTGGACTATTTCCAAACAGACCCCGCAGGCGCTCAGTATAAAGAGAGAGCATACCTTTACAGGTCACGGTCCGCGACGAGTACGAGGCAAGTTACCAGGCTTTCAGTCCCACAGAAAGAGCAGAAGGCAGGGCCACACCTTCTATCAATGGCAGGCGTTATCTATCATAAGGGACTAGTGTTAAATATCTGCCTCTCCCCAAACCAGCTCCTAGGCCTCTATCCACACCAACTGGTGAAGGTTTCAAAGACGCCGGGTCTCAGGCTCAGCCTCCTCTCGCCACTTCCCAAGTGATGCTTGAATAAAAGTGATCAAAGCTTTAAAAGCTTTAGGTGAGAGAGAGGATCTCCTGTGCTGTTATTCCAGGTGGCAGAGAAGAGGAAAAGTGGGGGAGTTATTCAGTCCAAGTGGTCTTGAAGTCCCTTCTCAGATCATCCTAGAAATTTACACTTCTTAGGAAAAAGTGCACCACAAAACACCTAACATGAGCCAAGTGACTTGTTATGTTTGCATCCATTGCCTCATTTAATACAATAACCCTGCAAACATCAGAATTTAAATGCTCGTTTTATAAACGAAGAGAGCTGGGTAACAGGACCAGGGTCACACAGCCAGAGAGTGAAAGGATGTTAAGTCCAAGTTCCTTCATTATCTGCAGTCCTACAGAAAGAGGGGGTCTTCTTCCACCAGCCGTGCTCCCTGCCCTCAGTACTAGAAACCCACGGCCTGTGCACTGGGAGAGCGAGGCCAATGGACTGACCGTGGGAGAAGATGAGGGACCACACAGACCGGCTGGCAGGGAGGAAACACTTAGTACCAGTTTCTACTCTCTTCCAGGGTCACCGACAAGGGGTTCCTACTTACCCACCAAGCCAACCCTTTGACACTTGGGGACCTTGTAGAAGATGCGGCAGACAGGCAAACCGTCCCTGGGGTTCCAATGTTTTAATTTATACATCCACTAAGTCACCTGCGTTTCCTACTTGCTACAACTTCAGGGTACTGATGCTACAGATAGACCCCAATTTTCTAAAAATAAAGCCCATAATCAATACCTAAGATGTGTTTCAGTTCCTATTCGGGCTTAGCTTTGTTCCGGCTGAATAAGGGGTTGTGGTTTTTTAAAAATATTATTTATTTTTAGAGAGAGGAAAAGGGAAGGAGAAACAGATGGAGAGAAACATCCATGTGAGTGAGAAACTTTGATCGGTTGCCCCTCGTACACGCCCTGCCCAGGGACCAAACCGGCAACCCTGGCACGTGGCCCTGACTGGGAATCAAACTGGCAACCTTTCGGTTCACCACAACTGAGCCACACCGTCAAGGCTGAGGAGGGGGTTTTGACTTACCTGTGTCATCTACAACTAATGCTCTACCACCCTCCTTTTAATAAAATTTTTACTGGTAACTATTAAATAATAATGAAAGTAAATCCTTGGAGCTCAGGACCTCCCCCTCCCTGCTCTCAGCTGCAGCCACCCTCCGATTCCTCCAGTCCCCCCAATGCCAAGGTTGTGTTGCCTTGAGGAGCCTCCCACAAGCTACTTTCTCAGCCCGATCCCACTGTCCCCACCCTTGCTCCACACACGGCACCTATTTCCTTAGGAAAACCTCACGCCCTGTCTGTGCATCTAGTACACTGCCCCAAAACTTTAGTTCATTCATCTGATTATCTATTTAGCTACACTGTCAGCCAGACCGTCTCCCAGCTGCTGCGGATTCCCAGAGGAAGAACACAGGCGAGGTCTCCGCGTTGCAGGTGACTGCATACCGGGCAGACAAGCATCCAAGTAGCGCTGCATTTACCGACTGCCTAACCGTGGCTGAGGTGTGGCTTTGAAACAGGAGACATGAGCCAGTCTGTCTTCCAGCACTGGTCCCAGCCTTAGCGCCAGGTAAATGTGGTCACCAGGTATTTGTTGAAGCATTACTAATGGTAACAGCATTAGAGTTTTTTCTTTTTTTTGGGGGGGAGGGGTGGAGGGCAACAAATTCATGATTGAAAAACCTCAATCGTATTCCAGAATAATGAGAAAATTAAGGGATTTTAAACCCATATAACCACATAAATACCTGTAAGGAAAAACCTAATAGTAGTGCCTACCTCATCCGTGCTGAAGATGACTTTTAAATGTCTGCTAAGATTACTTACAAATAAGAATGGGAAGAGACTACCTTCTGAAAGTAACAGAAAAACATCGAAGTTGATGGTTAAGACAGCACTAGAAAACCAGAATGGGGGGCCTCGAAGACCATCGCTTCCACCCCTTTCCTGCATAAAAGCCGCCCTGGCTCCCCTCCCCTACATCACAATGCTTCTGGAAGGCTCCAGTGCCTGCAAGGGGCTTGGGCCTGGGAAGCTGCATGATGAGAATTGCAGAGAATGCAAACAAAACTGCACAGAAACAAATGGGGAAGCAAATCAACAGAGAAAAGAAACAGAGACAGACCTCAACTGCCACACCCAGTCTCAGCAGAGCTCTGCCTGTGGCAGCTGACATGCGGCACATTTTGACACACGTGTCACACGCTAACACACGGGACACGCTGACATGCCACATGCTGACACACACAGCACACGCTGACACACGGCACACGCTGACACGCGGCACAAGCAAGGTGGAAGGAGAAACGCAACCGAAGGATGTATGAAACGGAACAGCAGAGGGTCCTGGGGCAGAAAGTGGTAAAAATGACACTGGGAAGAAGGGGAAGAAGGGGAGAGCGAGTCCACCTGCCACTAGTAACAAATGAGCTCTCTTCCTGAAGTGATAACTGTTTCGAATAACTGAAAAACACACATAACAATCACATATTATGAATGTGCTTGGAAACTCCCTGGTTTCAAGTAGTCTCTGACAAATATCTGCAGAGGGACCGCAGCATCTGCTGTGAAGTTCAGGGAAAAGTAACTCTAACCAATGGAGTTGTGCCAAAATACCACCCTCGGGGTCTGACCAATGAAATGGCTGCTTCTTAGTGCAAAGTTGAGGAGAGATGACAGATTGAACTCTGCAGCAGGAAAACCTACACATTTCATTTCAGCGCAGGCATTCTGCCCCAAAGGGTGAGTCAATCGGGGAAGAAAACAGTTCAGAGTAAAATCTCCCCACAAAGCTGAAAACAGAATAAACAGACCTGTAGCTTAATTACCACAGGATCCTTCTTCCATCAAAACGGATGACAAAGCTCATCAAGAATAAAAAGACGGATCCTTGTCATACTCTCTAATGCAGGAAACAGGACTCACCAGAAAAGCTTTTCTGGACCTTCTAACTGAAGTAGCTGCTTTCACGAGATATCATCACAGTGAACGACGAATGGGTAACCAGGACAAAAAATGTTTGCGAAGCCAGGGCCTGGGTGAGAGGACCTTCTGGCACTCCTGTGCCCTAGGACAAGGCAGCGCTTCAGGACAGGCATTCTGTCCAGGATCAGCATTAGGCACTTTACCTTCCCAAAGTGGACTGCAAAAAGTTACTGTAGCCAATCACACTGCAATGCACCGCATGAACAAAGACTCTAGATTCTGGTGGTATTTAAAGCCTAGCACAAAACAGATGTTCAATAAAAATTGGCCAACAATAATTTCAAGAAAATCTTTAAAGTTCTTTAAAGTGACAAAATGTATCTGCTCTATCCCCTATCCACCATTTTGTTAGACATGCTTTTACATTTAATCAGACTCAATCCAGTTTTCCAGCAATGTTCCAACAACTGAATGACTCCAGGCCCCTCCCCGCAGCTGGTCGTTTGCTAATCTCCAAAGAACTCCCAGCTGGTGATAGTGCTTTACCCTCCACACAGCCCTAAACTGTTACATTTCTTCCCACTTCTAAGGAGGTTTGTCACTCTTCCCACAGTCCAGTCAACCTCCAGTTTAAACGTTCTCCCTTAGCTCCTCAGCCCCTCTTGTCCAAATTCAGAAAACTGAACAAATATTCTTCCTCTCCCGCGACCTGGTGTGCCATCACTGCCTGCACTGAACTGAAGTCACATGGGATTTGGTGATAAACCCGGGGTGAATTCAGACTCCCCGCCCCCTTCCTCCCACTGACCTTTGGCTTGGTTTGATGTCAATCTGAAAATTACGCTGACTTTCTAAAATGCCTTCTGCTCCTGCCACGATGCGTGATGTCCGGTACGCATCCGAGAAGCGGAAACAGAGATTTCTTGTTTGCCTGGCTATCAGAAAGAAAACCTCTGTATTCTCACCAGAGTCTCTCCTTGCGAACACATGCGCTTGATTAACACGGTCTTCAGGTTTTACTCTTTGCCTATATGTCCCACAACAAAGTGCAAACCAGCTCATCTTCTCTACCCCTTTTACCCCGAGAGAAAAGACACTTGTTTAAGAAAGAGACACCTGTGCCGATACCCGGAAGCTCTTTCCATCGCCGCTGAGATCTGCAACTACTAGCACCTCACCCACTTGCTCCTGGACTATCAGAGTCAAGCGCCAGCGTCCCTCGCAATGTGACAGGGACACAAGGTTCACACCACACAGGACCCAGGCCTTTACCCGCCCCGCACTCATAGCTGATGGTTTGAGACCTCCAGAAAGGACCTGTTCTGCAATAACTCGAGCAGTTATAACCACCCACAAAGATCCCACAAATAAGTTAGTTATTCCATAGTCGACCCAGCCCAACGAACATAATAAAGCAGGGAAACAATGAGGAATGGGAGGGGGTTCAGAAAACCAGGGCTCCTAAGACTGTTTGTCAGCTGAACGGCCGCAAGCTAGTTACTTTCATCTCTTCTCCAAACACTTGCCTTGCCCAGGGGTAAAACAGTTCAGCAGTTAGCAGTAGATCCAGCCTTCATCCCTCAAGGAAACTTTCAATTCAAAGACTAAAATTGGGATAATTCGTAAACTACCTAGCTCAGAACTCAGGAAACACTCCAAAGATGTACTAGAAATCCTGGAATCCAACAAAGGGATCCTGTAATTTAAAAGGCTGGTGAATTCTAGGCTAAGATCTTCTATTGTTATTTTTTTAATAGCCAAGCACAGCTTGAATCCCACAGCTACCGAAAGTAACCAGATTGGCAGCGAATTCAGTGGTTTCATTTTGTAAAACATGTGGGCGTGGTCACGGTGGAAGCTAAGGAAAACCACCGTGCATCAGGAAGAAAGGAAGACACATCCCTAAGGAAATGTGTGCACCTGTATGTAGGCAAGGGCAGAAAGGACTAGTTGCCTCAGCTCCTTTTCAAACCAGAAACTGAGACTTCTTCAACCACCCTCAAATATTCAAAGTCTTTTCAACCACAGCGTTTTGAAACACAGGCACACAAGTTACACTAACAAGCACATCCTGTTTGCACTTGACTTCCTGCTCTGGGCTGTCTCTTTACCCTGCTGCTCCCAAGCCACAAATAGGTAGATAAACTTTCCTATCTGCTAACAACTGGCTCATTGGACAGTGCTTCAATGACCATAAAACACATTATTCTATGAGTCAGGTAAAAGAGTTGCCGAAGCCCTGGCTGGTGTGGCTCAGTGGATTGAACGCTGGCCTGCAAACCAAAGGGTCACCGGTTTGATTCCCAGTCAGGGCACATGCCTGGCTCGCAGGCCATGTCCCTGGTGAGGGGCACGAAAGAGGCAGGCACATATTGATGTTTCTCTCCCTCTCTCTTCCTCCTTTCCCCTCTGTCTAAAAATAAATAAATAAGCCCGGCTGGTGTAGCTCAGTGGATTGAGCGCGGGCTGGGAACCAGATGGTCCCGGTTCGCTTCCCAGTCGGGGCACATGCCTGGGTTGCGGGCCAGGTCCCTGGTGGGGGCCATGTGAGAGGCAACCATACATTGCTCTTTTTCCCTCCCTTCTCCTCTCTCTGAAAATAAATAAATAAAATCTTAAAAAAAAAAAAGAGAGTCGCCAAAAAAGCACCGAGAACCAGTCATGGGGCTTGAAGACAGCTTCTGGATTTCCCACGCTTCACACCAACATCTGACCTAAAGTAAACAATCGAAACACAGAAAGTGCTGAGATAAGAAAAGTAAGACTGAAAAAGAAACTTAGAATATGAGGGCTGGGAAAAAGAGCAAGAAAAATTAGATATATTTGGACTGGAGCAGAGGCCCAGAAGGGCATAACCCAGAAAGGCTGTGGCAGTTAAAAGGCTCCCCTGGTGAGCACTGTCCCCAGGCCGGCCTGCTACCAGCCGATGGCCACTTTTCAGCACTGCAAGAGCCTTGGGCTTCAGGAGCCTGACACCTCCACTTCCGGTGGAGCTCCCACTGCTTTCAAAGAGCTGACGGTTCTCCCGAGTCCCATTCAGCCTGGGGTTCAACGCCAGGCAACAAATACCCCTTTCTTATGGATTTGTCATTTGGCCTCTTTGGGTCTGTTTTCCCATCTGGAAAGTAGGAGGGTTGGACTACACTCATCTCTAATGTTGCTTCCAGCTGTAGAAGGAATTCAGGGATTTGACACTAACAGCAGAAGCTTCGGTGGCTTCTCGCATCATGTCTACGGTCAAACAGGATGCCTCTACCATCTCACAGCGCAGACACGCGCATTGATCTGCCACCTCCCAAGTACCCAAGGACTTTTCCCCTTTCCCTTGAAATGTGGATCAGAAAGGTTCCCACTTGAAACCAGTGGATTAGCAAACCTTAAGGACTGTTGTTTCCACATGGTCTTTTTATTAGGATCTTAACGCAGTCACGCTGGTCATATGATTCCTGGAGAGAAGAGCCACAAAAGGATGGAGAAAGTCTGACCAGCAAGCATGCGGCTCCCCCACACAGTGACTGCTAATGACGCAAAATAAAATCTGGGGAAGCAGAGGGAGTAGTGAAGACAACTTCTGTGAGCCAGTGCCATGGGAAGCACGGCAAGTTTAAAAGAAAAGGAAGAAAAGCAACGAAGGGGAAAGAAATCTAAAGCAATGAGCAGAAAATTAAATCTGAAATGTTGCTTATCCACTCAATCACCCAGCGGGTATCAAATGCCCAGTTTGTGCGGGGCAGCTGAGCTAGACACGAGAGGAAATACAAAGGTCAACCAGACAGACCCGCACGAGGAAATGGTCTGGTGTGAGATACAGGCATGCATGCAAACAGCTGAAGTCTGAAGTCTATGGCAGGAGTATACTGTGCCATAAAGAAGACATAAAAGAATCTTTTGCTACGAGGCCCAGAGGACGACGTGGTTACTCCCAACGAGGGAATCCGTCACGGAGGCTCCATAGAAAGAATGACATTCAAAGTCTAAAACACAACAGAACCACAGACACCCAAGTAGGAAGTCAAGGACATGAAGGTACAAGGAATGACTGGATTTGATTTAGACATAAGAGGGCACAAAAGGAGGGATGGTAATGACACTAACTAGCGATCCAGAGAGCCACGGCTAAATTGAGTAACTGGATTGCAGCCAGACTAAGTATTTCAAGATCAGACTCAGAAGCTGGATTTAAATTCAGTGGAAAAGGAGGTGGGGAGTGGGTCACGGTTGACAAGGTAGGAGCTGGAGAAATCTCATAATTTAACCCATGAAATTAAGATAATAAAACCAACAGGAAAACAATGCACGCAGACACGCAAAGCCCTCTAAGGAGACACGCTGTCCCCCAAACCAGAAGTGAGAAGAGAGGAGGGCGGAGCGGCTGCGTGATGGCGCTCGCACACGGGGCCGGCACAAAGAGCGCCCCTTTTAATCACAAAACCTCTTTTCACAAAACCATGAGCATGTCCCTCTGTAACATAACAGTATCACACTCAAGCACACCACAGGGCTAAAACCACAGATTATTACACCCATATTATTACCCTACCAACCACACTCAAGCAGGCGTTATTTCTTCTGGACCCTGTATTTAACCAAAGGATGTGGTCAACAAAGACAATTAGAAGGGGGGAAAAAAAAAAGAGGAGGAAGACATAGAGGAGGCCATTTTCACTCCAGAGTCACCCCAGGCAGAGCAATACTGGGGGGCCAGGCAGGTGACACACCGCCTTCCCTGCAGGGAGGTGAGGTTCCTCCGGGACGCACAAGCGGGGTCGGCACGCAGGAGCAGTTAGACCCTCAGCGTCAGAGGGGCCGGGTTCCCATCTCAGTTCAGTCTCCTACCGGCCTGGAGACGGCCTTGGTTTCCTCGTTTGTAAATCGAGGGTAATTGTGCCTCCTTTTCAGGAGGACCAGTGGGAGAATTAAATGTCCCACTATATGGAAAGCACTCTGTGCAGTACCTGGCATAGAGTAAGCGATCAATAATCTTAGCTTTTGTGTAACTGTCTCCCTTCCCTACAAACTATTCTATCATATTATTCCATGCTCACCAAGCAAGCTTGATATCATTAAATTTCACTTCTGAGATCTCTTGCTCAAACAGGAGAGGCACCCTTCACTCTAAAATAATAAACTGACACTCCTTTCTGAGCACAAGTACTCAAGTCTAATAGAATCCTGTCTCCAAAAGACTGATCATTTTCAGGTGCAAAACCAAATACATTTTGTGACCCGAGAACCAGACTTACAGCACAGTGACCAAAATCCCCAAGGGTCTTCCAGAGCAGCTGGATGGCACCCACCAGCCTGCCCTAACGCCGCCCTCGATCTGCACATGTGGACCACACTGCTCAGCCTTCCGCCTCCCTCAGACCCTTCGGTCCTGTCCTGGGATGGGGCACTCGATCTCCTCCTCTAACCTTTCTGGAGGTCAAACATCCCATCTCATTCAGCTTTGCATTCTTTCCTCCATATGCCAATACACCCTGCACCAAAGAGAACCACAATAAATTTATTGTAAGAACGAATTTAAAACAAATTTTCTCACAAACACAACCCCCTGCCATCTGCCATTCCTGTGCCCTACAGCCCTTTTCTGATTTATTTAACTTATTCTGTGTTTCCTCCTGGCTCTTCCTCTTCCTTCCCCGACCTCCCCCCTCCCTCCCCAACCTCTCCATACCTGAGCAACCAAGTATTACAGAAAAGTCAGAAGACTTTACTTCCTGGGTTCCCAACAAACTCGTACGCTGGGACCAAGCCATCCCTGGGCTTAGAAATCTTTCATTCATTCACTTCTAGTTGATGTCTCCACATCAATGCTCCAAAGAGCACAGCTGCTGTGCAGGGTTTGGGGACAGGAGACCTGGCGTGAGCACTCAGGCTCCCTGTGTGACCACAGTCACGGTGCTTAACTGACCTGAACGTCACTCTCCGCACCTGTAAACGGAGTGCCTGCAGGCGGTAACTAAGGCAAACCCCTAACACCCCGAAGTGCTCCAAAAACGGGAACTATTACTGTTTTCTGCTTTGTCTAAGTGACTTTGCAACCCCTGTCCCCTCTTCCACTTCTTGATCAGATAACCAGAAACCTTCTCACCTACTTTATACCAAAACAGCCAAGCTCCATCCCTTTATTCAGAGGCAACCAGCTAGGGCAGAATCCAGTATTTTTGACCATCAGTTTAATTTTTTAAAAATTAGCCCTGGCTGGTGTGGCTCAGTGGATTGAGCACAGGCCTGCAAACCAAAAGCGTTCACTTCCTAGTCAGGGCACACGCCTGGGTTGCAGGCCATGCAAGAGACAACCAATCAATGTTTCTCTCCCTCTCTTTCCCCTTCCCTTCCCTCTAAAAATAAATAATTTTTTTAAAAAAATCAGCACATCTCATATATCTACATGTAACAGCAAATTAGACATGTACTACTATACAAATACACTGTGTTCTATCTAAAATATAACACTAAAAAGAAATTTCAAAACATAAAAACTTACTTCTACAATTTCCTTCCCACACTCCAAAGGAAGGTCTCACCTAACCCTGGATGTGGAAATTCGTCTGGAGGCCACTGCACCACTGGGCAAACTCCTCAAAGACAAAGGTAAACCGAATGCACTTGGCACAGCTCCTAGCACAGTGCCTGGCACAGAGCAGATGCCCGTCAATCCTGGTTTTGGAAAGCCTGCCTTCGCTCGTACTTCTCGGTGCCAGTATTGCACAGACAAGCTCTCCTCCCCACCTCCCTTTCTCTTTAATTCCCAACTTCCCTAACAGACTAGCGGGTACACTGCTTCACTTTCACGTCACACACTTGTTCACACACTCCACTCCACGCTACTGAAAGCCCTTTCTCCAAGGTCACCTATCACAGGAAACAGCCATGCATTAGCCATCAACCTAAGTCCTTAACCTTCCTGACCTCCCCCAAACATCAATGACCTACCCACGTTCTTCCTCCAGTCTTTCCCAAGGGCTCCGCCTTCCCCTCAGTTCCCACTGAAAGACCAGCAACTCGACTCTCCTTTGACTCAAAAGACCAGGCGTCCTCCCTGTCCTTCCCTGGTTCCTCCTTTGCCCCCTACTACCTCCCCCAGGGCTCTGTACTAACCATCCTTCCGCCCCTTCTCTGTTGAGTTCTATTGGTTCTGTATTTTGAACATATCCTGAAACTACCCCATTCTCACTATGCCCACTGCCATGCCCTGCCAATGTGCCACTTTCTTTAATATCTTATTTATTTATTTTTAGAGAAGGGGAAGGGAGGGAGAGAGAGAGGGAAACATCAATGTGTGGTTTCCTCTCATGCACCCCCTACTAGGGGACTGGCCCGCAACCCAGGCACGTGCCCTGACTGGGAATTGACCTGCCTGACCCTTTGGTTCGCAGGCCAGCACTCATCCATTGAGCCACACCAGCCACGGCCTATGTGCCACTTTCTTTCTCAAGAACCACGGAGAACACGTCCCGAGTGGTCCCCTCTCTGACACTCTATCCTCTACACAGGCGTCACAGTAAACTTTTATTAAACAAATATGTACATACGCTCGGAGGGTAAAACTTGGGACAACTGTAAGAGAATAAACAAGAATAAAAAATATTTTTAAGAGGACACATGGAGGGAACTAAGGGGGAGGAGGGAGGCTGGGGGGAGAGGTGGGGGCTGAGGGGAGGGGGAGGATGCAAATAACTGTAATTGAACAACAATAAAGTAATTTAAAAAAATAAATAAAATTAAGAAAAAGGAAAAAAATAAAAGCAAAGAAATGTAAAAAAAAAAAAGAATAAAAAATATTTTTAAATACATACTCTGCTTGTTACCCCATACCATTAAAGCCTCCAGTGGTCTCCCACCATGCTCTTTCTAGAGCCAGACTCCCCACACGGCCCACAGAGGCCCCAGGTGTTACGGGCCCCGCCTACCTCGCACTTGACCTCACGCTGCTCCCCCTCAAGCTTCACCTCACCCAAAGCCCTTGGGGGTGTCCTTTCAGTTCCTCAAAAAACAGTAAATCACTGACTGCCCCCGAGCCTACACACGGTGATTCCTTTCCTCCCAGGGACGTTTTCCATGGCTCTTTTCACGAAGCTGGTTCCTCACCCGTCAGACTTCAGCTCACCTTCCCTGCAATGCACTTCTGCCTGGCACACAATGGAAGCTCAAGGAAGTATTTGCTGAGTGAATAGATTCCACAGTCTTCATTCAGGTAACTCGAAATCTAAACATCTGGAATCAATCTCACCCTTCAACGTCAGCACCTCATTTCTAAAGGCCTGCTACGTATCCTGACCCCAAACTCAGCATGCCATGTACACTCAAAACAGAGCTACTCACCCCTTCCCAAACCAGCTCCTCCAATATTCTGAAAGCATACGAGCAATGGAACCCCCACAATCTGCTCTGAACTATGATTTTCCCATTCATTTGCTCCACCTGTCCAAAATGCTCATCACCCTTTAAAGCTGATTAAGCAATCACTTTATGCATGCATGCATTCAATCAACCACTTATTCACTCAACAAATACTGAGTACCTTTTACGAGGTAGGCACTATGTTAGATACGGGATAGCAGAGCAGACATATTTTGCCTATTACACATCAGTCAAATAACCATACAAATATTTAATTATAAACTAAAAAGTACTATGAAAGAAAAAGTGCTAGAAACCATGACAAAAAAATAAGTGAAGCATCCGGAAACACTCCTCTGATGATGTGCTAACCAAGTGAGACAACCTGCACGGGGCCGCCGGGAGGGCAGGGCGTGCCAGGCAGAGCTCAGCCAAGCCCCAGCAGGAGGAGGCACTTGCCCTGAATATTATACCTGACTCGTCCCCTTCCCCGACCCCCACTATCACTTTACTGACAGCTACCTGAGGGCGAGGACACAGCGCGCCTTAAGTGCCAGCACCCTCAGGAGACCTGGATTCACGTGTATGGTGCCTGAGGAGTCCATGCTTATGAAAAGCTTCCAGATGACTGACATGTGACCAAGTTCATAAATCATACGCTTAAACTACCTATTTAATAAACATGTATTGATTATTCTCATTCAAAATCTCTAAGGTCAGCCCTGGCTGGTGTAGCTCAGTGGACTGAGCGCGGGCTGGGAACCCAAGGGTCCCAGTTCGATTCCCAGTCGGGGCACATGCCTGGGTTGCGGGCCAGGTCCCCAGTGAGGACCAGGTGAGAGGCAACCACACATTGCTGTTTCTCTCCCTCTCTTTCTCCCTCCCTTCCCCTCTCTCTAAAAATAAATAAATAAAATCTTAAAAAAAAAAAAGTCTCTAAGGTCAGTGTGGTAAACTGTTTCCAAAACTCGGGACAATAATCCCAACCATACGGCATGCCCTTCTGCAGTGTGACTTTGACACTCTACTCTTGTCCGTGTCCCCTTCCATTGGATGTGGGCTGCACTTGTGACTCACTTTAACCAGAATCATGGGGCGAAGAGATGATGTGTGATTCTCAGGCCTGAGCCTTAAGGGGCCCTCCAGCTCCCACACCGGCCCCTTGGAAGCCAATCGTCACGGAAAAGGAACCCGACCTACATCAATGAGTGGTGAGAGGCCAAGAGAGAAATGGACCTCGTGGAGGAGAACCAAATGTCCCGGCCAACAGCCAGCACCGAGGCCCCAGCCGTCTGGGTGACGCCACGATGAACCCTCCAGTCTCACCCGTCACGCAGGGCACACCAACATGCTCCCCTTCCCTGGATTACCCACAGAGTGACGAGCAAGGAAATGGCTGTCATCTGAAGCCACTAAAAGTTTCAGGGTGATGTGTGACTCAGTGATGGATGAACCAAACAGAAATTCAACACTTTTAGCAATCGTTCCAATGTTTCTCAACTTTGAAGATCAGACTCTTCCTCATATTCATTAAAATTACTCCTTCAATTTAAATCCATTTCCTTTTAAGTCTTTGAAGTACATGAAGAACAATTAATCAGAATCCCCCTGGCAGAAACTGTTCTTGTACTTGAAGATGGTAATCAATCCATCATTCCTTAGCTTTTCCTTCTCCAGGCTAAAATCTTTCCTTTTTTTAAAAAAAACTTACAATGATGACTTATTTTCTTTAAACTTTTAATCCTCTTTATCTTCTCTGAAGTATGTGGGGACCAAAATTGGGTACCAGTATCTAACAAAGATTATTTCCTAGCCCTTATGCTTCATCTTTCTACAATCAAATTCCACAGTGTCCCAAATACGGCATTATCAGCACCCCCCAAAATGTGAATGACCCTACAAACATAATCACTTACTAGAATTACTGTGAAACCTTTTCTGCTCTTAGCACTCAACTTACTCCGTTCTGTGATGACTCCCTTCACTCATCAACTTGGTGTGACACACCACTTTTGCATTAGGTTTTAACAAATTCTACACATCTGAAGCACAACAGAAAAGCTTGGTAGGTTGGAGTAGGCACACTAATAATTTCAACCAAGGTCTCTTAACGTTGTCAAGGCCTTTCCATATGTCAGGCAGGCTCTGGGCACCCCCTCCTTCCCCCTCAAACATAAAGGGGCCTTGTGAAAGGCAAGATCTTCAGCGCCTGCATAATGAGCAGAGGTACCTTTGTGCTGGGGAAGCCAGTAAGGTCTATTTAACTGCAAGAGAGAAACCAATTGCTTAACACAATGTAAAAGCACATTTTCTCTCTGAGTCTTACCTGAATGTATGTTTCGATGTCAGAAATAGCTTTATAATCACCAGTAAAAGAGGGATAATAAAGCCTACCCAACACAGGGTACTGTCGGTATCAAATAAAATGATACAAGGGAATAACTTCGTAAAGTACTGACACTATAAAAATGTTAGGTGACATTATAGAACTCAGTTTCAGCAAAGTCTATAAATCTTCAAACTGACTTTGAATGGCTACCTGATGGTTCAGACAGATAGGGGTTAGGCACCATGGGCTCATGGTCATCAAATAAGAACCCAAAACATGCCATCTTGTAAAAGAGCTTATAAATGTCCTAATACTGCTAAGAGTAATAAAGACATGTGAACTAGTGGTTTGACCTTGGAGACCCAGTCAGCCACTGCCTGACGGAACTAGGTCAGGCACCAGGTTCAGTCAAGGAACTCAACAGATGAGTGGAAGAAACACACCATGCCGCGGAAGTCTAAATAAGAAAGAATAAGCCCTGGCCGGGCAGCTCTGTTGGTTAGCATGTATTCCCGCTACACTAAGGTTACGGGTTCGATCCTCGGTCAGGGCACATACAAGAATCAACCAGTAAATGCCTAAATAAGTGAAACAACAAATCAAGTCGCTTTCTCTCTCTCACTCGCTCGAAAACCAATCAATAGGCAAATAAATAAATAAAAAGAAAGAACCCTACATGAGAAAGGCAGAAAAGCCGTAACATATGAACTAAGTCTCCTGGGGAATACGCACTTTGCCAGTCAGAGAAGGGGAGGCCACTAACAAAAGTCGGAGCCCTAAAAGGACACTGCATAGCCAGGAACTAGAAAAGGAGTTCTAGGGGGTTAAAGAGGAGAGAAAAGCCTTGGGAGATAAGACAGGTAATAGTAAGAGAGATAAGATAGGCAGGACAGGGTCAAACTGTGAAGGACTTTACCTATGAAGCGAAGTAGGAAATAAGGAACCAACGCCACTCCAAAAACCTGAGAATAAAAAGATTAGATTTGGCCTTTAGGAAGATAACTGGCAACAATATGAAGATGGAGCTGAGATAAGGACTGAACCAGAAGTTAGAAACTCGAACTCCTAGAGGCAAAGTCTTTAGTGTGTAGTAAAATCTTCAGTGTGTGAGAGAATGGTGCTGCCTGCAACCTTTGAAGAGTGCAGGCCCTGCCTAAAAGTATTCGCACACAAAAGTTTAAGTTGTTGGGCTCATTAAACAAAATGTCTAGTTTTTGACCTCTGGTGAACTTAGGCAATAACAGTGGGAATTAAGAAAAGACACATCAAACAGTGCTCCAATACAGTAGTAATCAAAGGGGTTTAGTAACTGTAGATTTAGCACATTTAGAGGATGTGAGGTATAAAAAGAGTAAACAGGAAGATTTGGTGGATATAATTAACAGAGTTCAAACATACAGCAATAGAAGCAGATAACAGATACTGGGTAGGGGAGATAATGAGCTGCTGTGTATGTGTTGAGTTGAAGGGCCTTTGAACATACTGGTAGGTTTGTCAAGTTAGACAAAGTTTGTCGAGATTTGTGAAGCTGGAAATAAGGATCTGGCCCTGGACGGGTGGCTCAGTTGGTTGGAGCATCGTCCCATACACCAAAAAGTTGTGGGTTCAATCCCCAATCAGAGCACATACCTAGTTGCAGGTTCAATCCCCAGTCTGGGCACAAACGGGAGGTAACCAATGTTTCTCAAGCTCTCTCCCCACTTCCTCTCTCTCTAAAATCAATAAGCACGTCCTCAAGTGAGGAGGAAGAAAGAAAAGGAGAGAGAGGAGGAGGGGGAGAGAGAGGAGGAAGGGAGGGAGGACGGATAGATCTGGAATTTGGGACAAACAGCTGGGCTGGTAAAAAATACTGAAGATAGCTGAATTTATGGGTATATTAGAAATCCTCAGAGGAAGGGGCTGGGGAAGAATGCAAACATACTGCATTTTTCAGACTATAAGACACACTTTCCCCCCTAAATTTGGGAAGAAAATGGGAGTGTGTCTTATAGTCTGAATATAGCTGAATTATAGTCTGAATGTTATTTATGTTATTAAATATTTCACATTTTTTGCTTCAAAATTTTTTTTTCCTATTTTCCTCCTCTAAAACCTAGGTGCGTCTTATGGTCCAAAAAATACGGTACTCAAGGCAAAACCTTGAATCATCAACATTTATGGGATAATCCAAAGAGAATAATAGGAGAACACACTGGAAACTCAGAAAAGACAAGGAAGCCTCGCGGCCAAATGAAGAGGGTTGCTGGGGGGGGGGGGGGGGGGGAGAATGGTTCAACAGTGCATGCAAACAGAGATGAAGTGTAGGGAGAGACGAAGTAAAATAAGATAAAGGCTGAAACCCACTGGTTAGGTACTGGGTTTGGTACTTAGGAGCTTACTGGTGACCTTCAGGAACACATGAGCAGGGTAACAGGGGTGGGAGCCAAAACGAAGGGCTGCTGAGAGGAGCAGAGGAGGGCTGTGGGAGCACAGGCTCTTCCTCATTCTATCCTTACTGCGAACCTACTATGTGCCAAGCACCATGGATACAATTCTAATAAAAGATGCTGATTCTCAATACACCTATGATCAGAGCAAACCCAGGGTGCTCCTGAGCACCAGCCGATCCAGCCTCGGTGAACCAAAAGAGACTTCATGAAAGAGAGACTTCCAGGCTCAGGTGGCTCGCCAGGGTGGAGTGGGGGCAGGGCGTTTCAGAGAAGGCCTGCTTGTGCCAAGGCCTGAGGCCAAAGAGAACAGGACATCTGGGGTAACTGCAAGGAGCAGAAGCAAACTCTGAAGGGGGTAGTTACCTAGTGCTGAGGCTGCAGACTTAGAAAGTTCAGAGGTGAGGAGGAGGGAGAGAGGGCAGGAGCCTCAACAAAATCAGGGACCTGCATAGTAATACCTCAGAAAGGAATTCTGAAACTCACTGGGAAACAGTGAGTGTTCTCTGAAATTCAATATTCATGATAATTAGGTAGATAAGCCAATATGTTTGCCTCTCTCTTCCTTTAACACTGGTTCCCTTCCGCCCAGGCCGGGTAGCTCAGTTGGTTACAGCGTCATCCTGGTACACCAAGATTCGCTCCACAGTCAGGGCACATACAAGAATCAGCCAATGAATGCACAAGTGGGACAGCAAATTGATGTTCCTCTTTCTTTCTCTCTCTCTCAAATTAACCAATTAATTTTTTAAAAAACAATAGTTTGACTAAAGTATTTCTCACAACACAAAAACGAACACCAAGCAAGAGCAAAGATGGATAAAGTTGTAAATCAGTTTGACTTCTCTAAGGTTTATATAATAACTGGTCTAATTAGATCTAAAACCATATCCAGACGCCAAATGAATGAAACTTTCCCGCTTAAGCCCCAAAGAGCTGAAGGATTAACTTCAAGACAGCCGAAGATAAGGTAGTCACTCACTTCTACACACTAAGAATTTTCCACTGCAGCTCAGTCTAAGCTAATAAAACTAAGAGGAAGAATCTGGGGTTACCTGGTTGCGCCTGTTTCAAAACATTGCCAGGACAGAAAGCAGGCTGCCTCCAGTTCCAACGGCTGAGGTCCTCGGAGCAACACTCGGATGAGATCATCTCAGGAACCAACAGCAGTGGCTTTCAGGCAAAGTGAATGGTGCCGCCTGGGGACATATCTTTGGTAAGCAAGATTGCGACAGAGCGGGCGGTTTTACCCAGGGCAGTGCTGACTCATGCCAGGCAAAACACACTTCCCAAACAACTCAGGCGGAGCTGACCGCAGTTAACTGCAACCTGGAAAAGAAGAGGTGCCCCACTGGGTTTTTTTTAAATTGAGTGCTGATTACTGGGGACAGGTAAACCTCATTCCCCTAATGCCGGTCACTCTGCAGACTCTGGAACCTTTACCCAGAAAGCTCCAGTGGCCACTTTCTGAAATTTCATCTGAGAACAGCTGGGGCTCAGGACAGCAAGATGCCTGGAGGGAGCTGGGCCCCGGCTCTGAAGACCATCCCCAAGAGGCTGATAAAGAAATCTCTCTGCAGTTACAAACTACCACACCTGGGCCCGAGGACCTGGGGCACTCAGTCAGTCACCACAGACTGTTCTGTCATTAGGGAGAGTTTTTGTGAGCTCCAGCCAGACTCGCTGCCCTTTCCCCCACTAGGCCTCCTCTGGCCTCTCTACTTCCTCAGACAACGCCAAGTTCTCCAATCAAGACAGAAACACTGGAGGTTCTGTTCCATCAGCTGTCACATTCTCTCTACTAAAGCTACACCATCCACCAACCTACCTACTAGACACGTAAGGAATATAGGAGTCTGTGAAAGCTGCATGAACACTTACTTTTAAAAGAAAAAAATCCCTAAGTTTTTGTCAATCCTCATTTACTAGCCAGCTTACTTTAAAAAAATCAATCCTAAAATGACTGGATCATCAACCGCAACTAATCGTTATTGAATTTGCCCTGACGGGCTAGAATGGGCATTGGTGCTATACAGGAAAACAAAGGAATAAGGCCTCGCTTTCTATGTGTTTTCATTTGACAAAAAAGAAAATAGAATTCACACGTGAGCCTTCTGTTTCCTGCTCAAAATTCGTCACGGTCATTAGCTATTTCTTAGCCTAGTCATTCAAGGCTACCACACCTAGCTTCACCCATCCTTCGAGGGAGGTCTCACAGGTACAAACTGAATGCAGCTGCAACTCAATGGTCATTCAATAAATGTTATTTTATTAGGTCAATTAAAATATACATGGAGACCGTCATAATTTGAGTTTTAAAAACTACGCTATTTAATTTTATTCCTTTTCAAGAGGCTAGTTTAAAAAAAAAAACTACCTCTCCAACTCACTTAATTCCTCTTAATGACATTATTACAGCAGGATAGCCACACTGGGCTTGCAGAAGGCTTTATGTTCCCTCTTTTTTTACTTTATTTTACTGGTTTACGTCCTCCCCTTCAGTGCTTTCCTTTTCAGAAAATGGCTGTGTTGGGGCAGGGAGGGGGGGACAATAAACAAAAAATTTAATTTAAACGTAGAAAAAGAAAATGGCTGTGTTTAAAGTTCTCCTACAGTTTCCATTCATTAGTCCTTTTCAAATGGTGAAAGTACCTTTACAACAGTTAGCCACCATTATCGCGTGGACCACGCTTTAAAAATACTGCTGTCGTGGGTGATAAGCCACAAACATTCTAACGTGAAGCAGGCCCATATGGTATAGACGAATATGGAACCTTCAAAAGGGAAAAAAATATATTGTCAGAAGCTTCTGACTCATGCTGTATTAGTAAATAAGGAAGAGAAGACCCGGAGGTACTGTGCCTGGGAAATAAATGTAAATTATATGGACAGCGACGCGAGGGCCAGAAACACAGGAACTCCCTAACTCTGCTGAGATAAACACCACTCAGCAGGTGAGATAAGCCAGCACAGATTATCATTTCCCTGTTTGGGATTCCCCCCAAATACAGCCAGCCATAATCCACCCTAGTTACTTCCTTTAAGCTGAAAAAGCTGCACTACACATTTAGAGCTTTAAAAAGATGCTACATTTGAAATAGTGATTTCACCCGCTTGAGGTTTTATGAGGTTAAATGAAAACTATGAGAACATAAAAATATGTATAAGGGGGTGGCGGGGAGGGGAGAGGATGCAGACAACTGTAACTGAACAATAAAGTAATTAAAATTAAAATATATATATATATATGTACAAGAAATTTAAAAAATAATGGTGGCCTTGCACTTAAGTTCTTTCAATGCCTTACCTTAGATGTCATACAAGTAATTCAACGCCCAAAGCTACACAGGTTCCCTTTTACGGGTGGTCACAACAGAAGTGTGAGAGGTGTGCGTGTCTGTGTGTGTTTTGTATATGTGTACATGTTTTGTGTATGTAGGTATATATATAAAATGTGCATGCATCCATACCCATTGTTCTGCGTGAACAGGAATCTGTAATGCCACTGATAACCCATGTTTTGTTCTGCAATATATATTAACATTATAAAGCAGGTGTCAAAAGAGAATGAAAAATACTCATTTTTCAGAATTCTGTAGCTTTCCAAATCCATAGAAAACCACCAAATCCATACAGAAAGATATGAGAGGACTCACATGCCAAAGAGGGAACTGCAATCCGAGCAGATCGGGGAGGTATTTTTAGCTTCATCAGCATTTAAATTGTTCTTAACAACAAGCATATATCTAAATACTACTTGGTAATTTAAAATTTAGTTGGGCCCTGGCTGGCTTAGCTCAGTGGACTGAGCGCTGGCCTGTGAACAAAGGGTCACGGGTTCGATTCCCAGTCAGTGCACATGCCTGGGTTGCAGGCCAGGTCCCCAGTGGGGGCCACGTGAGAGGCAACCACACATTGCTATTTCTCTCCCTTTCTCCCTCCCTTCTCCTCTGTCTAAAAATAAATAAAATCTTTAAAAAATAAAAATAAAATAAATAAAATTCAGTTGAACTTTACAATTTTTTTTTACCATTTATAAACTACTTCAATCTCGTCCCCTTCCCACTTTCTCCTCTCAACACCTACCTACTCTCCCATTCACAACAACCTAAATAATATTGCACATTTCTTTTTACCAAAATTAATCTTAACTATGTCCACACACTTTTTCTGACTCACAGGTGGTGAACTGATAAACCCAAAAAGCAGCAGTTGTCTCACCATGCTGAAAGCTAGAGACACTGCCGAATTCAAATCTCTGGTGTTCTGGGTTCTCTTAACCTTTTTTTTTTTTTTAACTAGTAGAACTCCTCTTCAAAAAGTACAATATGCATGTCAACTAAACATTTGTCATCTAATAAATCACAGAAATTAAACAAGAAGAATGAAGTTCATTTTAGGATACTCAAGAACCAACTCCAAGCACACCTGAGAATCAATAGCAGTGCCCACTGAAAACGATCACTGCCCACCCCAGCCCCGGACACTGAACCCGCAGACCTGGAGGGAGCCTCCAGAGTCAGAATCTTTAATGAACATCTTCCTCTCCCAAGTGACTGGGACGCCGACGGGCCTTGGATCACGTTTTGAGACACAGGGCAGAGCTATGTTCCCTAGGCAAAACGTTCTCAGTAAACGCAACGTTTTTGTTCAAACACCACCAAACTGCAGTCCCTCACCCACAAGAAAAGGCCAAAAAACATAGTAATCGAATGGAATCTATGTTGTTCATTGGACCATTATTTTCTTCAGGCCTCCAGAGACAATGATCCTAACTACTTTTGAGGATTTTTTTTACTTTTTTTATCTTTATTGTATTTTTCCATTACCATTCAGTCCCCTTATGCCCTCCTACCCCTGTAATCACCCCACAGTCGCCCGTGTCCACGAGTCCTTTTTCCTTAGTCCCTCCACCCCTACCCTCCCCGTCCTCAACCAGCTGTCATCCTGCTCTCCATCTACGAGCCTGTCCCCATTTCCCTTGTTTGTTCAGTTTGTCCCTTAGGTTCCATGCAAGAGCGCAGTCACACGGCGCCGGTCCTCCTCTGACCCGCTCACTTCACTCAGCATGATGCACTGCACGCCCCTCCACGTTAGGGATTGAGTGGTCACCCGCAGTCGTGTTGTCCTGAGACGTTTTCACAGCTGGGGTGCAGCACAGGGGCTCAGCGGGATGTTTACGGCTGCGAAGATTAAAGCTCACTCGACTCAACAGAATAGTCAAATAACACAAAGCAGAAAACCTCCCCAAAAACAGGGGCTGAGAGCAGAGAAAAGCTTTTGAATTCCGGAGGAGGCAGCTTTGCCCGCAAATTCAGACCACGGGAGGCCGCCGAGCTCGTGTGTCTTGAGAGCGCCCCGGTGCCAACTTATCGCCGCAGCATCGCTGCACCGTCTGCAAGCACAAACCTGCGGTATAAAATGGCCTCTCCTGGGAGACGGGACCGTCGCCACGGCAGGAGTCATTCCACCTTGGGGCCAGAAGGACCGGGCAGTCCCTTTAATCTTTAACGAGCCACCTTCACGTTCAGACGAGCAGGAAAGGGCCCTGCGTGGGGCGCAGCCGCTGCGCTGCCCTCCGCTGCCCAGCCACCCCCGCACCGTCCATCCCCGTGGGTGCAGTCCCCAGCACGTGTTCTGTAACAAAAGTGAGGGCGCTTCGTTACCCCCAGTGCTGCGACACTTCAGAGTTCAGAAAGGCAGCTGGTACCGAGGGCCCAACACCGCCTGCCTCAGGCACAGCGACGCGCTAGGTTCCCAAATGTCAGGAACTCAGGACCGGGAAGCACAGGCAGCCCGCGGGAAAAGGAGAGATCCAGGCTGGCAGGCGCGGTCTGAGGACCTGACGACGAGACTGGGAGCAAAGAAGTCAGCAATGTGCCTGAACTGCTGCCCTGGGCAGCTCGCGTTAGACATCTGGCAACGGAAATCTTGGAACCATCTGATGGGTGGGATTTTCTAAACAGAGCAATTTCTTCATTTTTTTTTTTCTGAGCTGCTAATACAGAAAAAGGGCAGGGAAAAGGCCCTGTCATCAAACTCCATCACCCATACCTCCAACAGCCTCATAATGAAGTGACAGGTACACTCCTGTCCTATTCCTCAGTGACAACCTTCCCAAACGAGGATTCTGTAATTCCACTTAGAGTACTTCCTGAATTTCTAATTCTTTACTCTCTGCCTCTGGGCTCTTCCCCTCCCCAAACACACACACACACACACACACACACACACACACACTTCCCCTCCACACACACACACACACACACACACACACACACACACTTCCCCTCCACACACACACACACACACACACACTCCCTCTCTCTCTCTCTCCCTCTCTCTGTCTCCAATTCCTCATCCCATGCTCATGTCCTGCTTCCAGTAGTCAAACTGCCTAATTTTTCACCCTGGTTCCCACTAAAAATGCCACAAGATCAAGTTACCGTCATTCAGGTCCTCAAGTCTAGGAGGCCTTTGTTGACGTTTGTTTCACCTGGACGGGTGACGTCTGGCCAGGTAGATAAGATTACCTGTTCACCTACAGTTAATCTTCAAACTGGCTTCTGTGGGCTATGGAATAGAAGGATAAGACTGCACAGCTTGAATGTCCCATCAAGGTAATCAAAGTAATGGAAGGGGGAGAGAGGACAGAAAGAGAGATTTCAAAATAAAGACCCAACTGTGTATTGCACCAGCACTTAAGAAAACGCTCCCTCTGACTAAGCCGCTGATGAGCAGACACACACCCAAAGGGCTGTGCACTCTCTAAAGATGACTGTATTCTCAGCGCTTGCGTCCCTCAAGGTTCTGCGAGAGATCGAATCATAAAATCAGGCTTGTGTTGTTTACTTTTTAAATGGATAGGTATATACTAACATCCAGGATTCTACTTATTTACTTGCAAATAAAGCTACAACCTTATTTCACACCAAACCCCTATAACAGGAATAAAATCTATTTCGGTTAGATCTTTCAAAGGTATCTCTCTCATCCCTTTTATAAGAAAACAAACAAAAATGTTAGAGAAAGAAACCGCAAGCTCCATCCCAGGGATTAAGTGCTTAAAAAAAAAAACACAGGGAAAAATGCCTATAATACATCATCCATTGGGGGGCGAAGGGCGGCACAGAACAGGTGAACGAACACACGCGCAAGCATATACAGAGAATACATTCCTACAAGAGTGAGCAAAAGTAAGTCTGCAGCTATGAGTGCATGAAACAAAGTTTACTCTTGTATTATTATTTATCGATTACTGTATTATTTTCCATATAACGAACTGTAACCGCCCTTGCCAACCCCATCTATACACAGAGAGACACATACAGTTCAACTGTCTAAAAGCATCTAATAGTAGTCGCTTCGGCTTTATACACATACTTTTGTACCACTTTAGTATTTTACTTTTTAAAGATTTTATTGATTTATTTTTAGAGAGAAGGGAAGGAGGGAGGGAGGGAGAAAGAGAAAGAAGCATTGATGTGAGAGGGACCAAACGCACAACCCAGGCATGTGCCCCGACCAGGAATCGAACTGGCGACCTTTCACTTTGCAGGACGACACCCAGCCAACTGAGCCACACGGGTCAGGGCGATTACCTCAGTATTTTAAAATGAGTAGGGTGTAAGCTAATTAATATTACCAGAGAGAAAGTACCTAAGATCACTTCACAAATAAAATGAAACAGAACAATTTTAAGAAGTTGTGAAGGCCATCCTAAGCCAAATTTTCAGTATATTTAAGGCTAAATTCATTGAGGCAAATTCCTTAAGAATTAGGCAAAAATTCATAGTCTGGGCCCTGGCCAGGTAGCTCAGTTGGTTGGAGTGTCCTCTGGTGCACCAAAAAGACTGCAGGTTCAATTCCTAGCCAGGGTATGTAGCTAGACTGCGGTTTCCATCCGTGGTGGGGCACCTGCAGGAGGCAACCGATTGATGTTTCTCTCTCTCTCAAGTCAATATACATATCCTCGGGTGAAGATCTTTTTAAAAAATCATAGTGCAGAGATAGCATTGTTTGTTGGTCATTCACCACCGCTGGCAGCACTCGGTTAGGGGCGCACTGTGCAGGGCACTGCCAGATAAAGGGAGAGAGTGTCATGCTCACAGGGCTTGCTTTCCTTAGTCTTGCTTCGTCTTCCTTCTCTCAAGGAAACCATGGCAAAGAAATGACAAAATCCCTTGGCTGGTGTGGCTCAGTGGATTGAGTGCCAGCCTGTGAACCGAAAGGTCATTGGTTTGATTCCCGGTAGGGGCACAGGCCTGGATTGCCGGCTGGGTCCCTGGTTAGGGACAGGTGAGAAGCAACTGATTGTCTCTCTCACACATCGATGTTTCTCTCCTTCTCTCTCTCCCTTCCCCTCTTTATTAAAAAAAAAAAAAAAATTAAATCTTTTTTTAAAAAGCAAGTCAGCAGACCACTGAATACTACACTCAAAAATCTTTGCTCTTTGCCGGTCGGATCAGTTTTACTAAGTAACCTGATGAACTGAACTTAAAAACTAGACATGCTGCACTGCTGGTGGAGCTGTAGAATGGTACAGCCACTCTGGAAAATAGTTTGGCAGTTTCTTTAAAAAACTGAACAGCCCTGGCTGGTGTAGCTCAGTGGATTGAGCGTGGGCTGCAAACCAAAGAGTTGCCGGTTCGACTCCCAGTCAGGGTACATGCCTGGGTTGCAGGCCAGGTTCCCAGTGGGGGCCATGTGAGAGGTAACCACACATTGTTGCTTCTCTCCCTTTCTTTCTCCCTTCCTTCCCTTCTGTCTAAAAATAAATAAATAAAATCTTAAAAAGAAAAAAACAACTAAACACACTTACTATAAGATACAGCGATTACATTCCGGGGTACTTAACAGAGAAAGATTAAAATGTGTATCCACACCAATATTCATAACAGCTTTATCTTTAATACCAAAACCTGGAAACAACAGAATGTCCTTCCGTGGGCAAACAGTTAAACTGTGGCCCGTCCACACCACGGAGCCCACTCAGCAAATAGAGCGGGGAGGGGGGCTGCTGCACACGACTGCTTGAACAGGGAGCACCAGAACAAGTGGAAAAATGTCCATTTCAGAGGGTCACGTACTGTTACGACTCCATTTCCATTACGTTTCAGAAATGACAAAATTACTGACATAGAGAACAGACTGTTGATTGCCAAGGATTAGGGGTGATGGGGGAAAGGGACGTGTGCCACTATAAAAATGCAATTAGGCCTTCAACTGTCCAACCACTATGGAGAACTGAGGAAGGTGAAAACTTTGGAAAGCAAAGCACATTTCATATTATCCTGCAATTCCTCCTATGGGGGGAGAAAAGATTCTTGAAGCATGGATCAGCTGCGGGCCAAACCACCTGAAATACACTGCAGGCATTACCTGTGCCCCGTCCCTCCAGGTATTTTTATCTGAGCAATGAGCCACAAGGCAGCAGAGTCACCCCTGCCGAACGACCTCTCACTGCAAGTTCGGCTCAGCATTCAGCCAAAAGTGTCCTGCTTGAAATCAAAGGCATCGACAACTGCACCGATTGGACAAATAAACTGGGAAAGACATGGTTACCAAGTGGGGCCCCTCACACCTGACAGACCTCTTACTACTAACGTTTTTTGTTTTTTTGTTTTTTTTTATAAAAATCTCTGTAGCTGTCTTCAAAATGTGAGGGAGAGGTCCGTGGAAAAAATGTAAATGATGTTTCCCCTATGATTCTCCAACCCCGCCTCACAGGTCACACCCCCCGAAAGCAGGACACGTGTCTCAGGCCCAGACAACCAAGTTTCCTTTCAGTGCTTACTAATCAGGGCTCCTTCCTCAGAGCGGTCAGTCTCCCACCGCTTGTTTCACTATCACTCGGCATGAGGCCCTGTGAGGCGTGGATATTTTTATCTTCTGTAGAAGCCAATTTATTGAGAAGGCCTATTGACGTATTGACAAATAGCAAGAAACTCCAAAAAAAGAAAGAAGACAAAAACCACCAATAAATTCTCCTCTAACCCAATGCGCTTTTAAGGGTGACTAGTTTATAACAAATACAATGGTAATTTCAGAATCAGGAAAGAACTGTAAAACAATCCTTCAGTGCTAACAGAACTAAAACTAGTAAAACGAGTAACAAGTACTGCTAATACCACTTTAAAATCACATTCCACACAAGGAGGCCTATGTACAAAAGGACGATTTTAAGACCACGTTGTATGAATGGAACCTGTTTCTAAAGATCTGCTCCGAACAGCAATCCTGACCCGAGCTGGCGGGGGTGAGGCGGCGGCAGCCTGGCGCTGAGAGCTGGGCCTTCACAGCCAGGCCCCTGGGGTCCGACCAGCGTGGCCTCAGGCCACGGCCCAGCTGCACCTATAGGACCCAGGTAACAGTCCGCACCTCCCGGGATTGCTGTGAGGACGGAATGGGTTCACACAGGCCCTGGCACACGGTAAGGCGCAATGTAACACGGAGAAGTATCACACGGGGAAATAGACGTCAGTCTCTTGATCAGCCTTTCACAAAATGCCCACACACGAATGAGCCTTCCCCTCACTCCCGCTGGAGAACACATACAACTTCATTCAGGAGAAAAGTGCCATTTTACACAACACAGTGAGTGAAATAATCCTGCTGAGCATGCCTAACGCTTCCCAAGCTCTGCTGGCAACATACGATTTCAGTAGGAAAGGGGACTGTTTTGTAAAGATGGTTTTATAACATCCGTCACCAAATGTAATGTTCAAAGTGAAAATTCGAGACGTCGCAGAGCAAGCATGCATGGGAACTTCCAAAAATACCTGTACCCTCACTCGTGTCTCCCATCCTTCTTTCTTAACCAAGGTTCTAAGAACCAGAGTCCCCTGTAGGCTGGCACACAGCCTGACAACGTGATACCGGAGGGAAGAGTCTCTAACTGGGGAAAGAAAAGGCTCTGGGGGTCCACAGCCCCGTCACAGTCCCCACCCCCACCCCGCCCCAGTTAGAAAGACCGAGTTTGTCCTAGCGATGCTTAAAGAAAAAAGGCCTGACTTGAATAACCTAGACACACACAACACCTTTCTCCATTTCTAGGTTTCCCAACTACGTGGCGGGCAACCAAAAACACTTCGGAATCAAAAACAAAAACCGTTTCCCAAAGTGTTACACGGTGCTTGTCCAAAGCCCCGACATTTCGCCAGCCGCTGAGGCAGCTGTGCTAAGAGCCACAGAGCTGCGTTTTCTCACTAGTCTTCCTTCTGAACAATGGAAACTCTCCCGTGCAAAGTCCAGACACAGGGAGCAGTGTTCCTTGCAAACATCCAAACAGTTTCATTATTGTTTAACTACCAAATAATAGCTCCAATAATCTATCAAGGTTAACATTTCAACCCACTAAGTAATGAAACCAGGATGCAAAGCACGCATGAAGAGATTTTTCTCCCCTGCTCCAAATCAAAATTCATTTCGACATTCTAGCCACACAAACTAATTAAGGTTTATGCCTAAACTACTTATAAAAGGCTTCTAAAAAGCAAACACAAACTGAAGTGCCTCGAAGACACTGCACACCCCCGTATTTTATTTTCCATCTCCCACCTTCGAGCATCTTTATGAACTATGAGTAAAGTTACAGGACAAGAAATGTAGTTAAGAGGTCAATCTCTCCCCCAATTCAGGCATCAAATACAAGTTTTATCAATTTCTTCTTAAATATATTAAAGGGAAGTGTCCCTCACCTAATCCCCGAATATTAAAATTGTGGTTCTGATCCAGCAAATCATCAAGTGACGGCACTTCTCTCCCCAAGGAGGCATGGGATTCTCCACTGGATGCTTCAGCTACAGGGAGCCCAGGGAAGAAGACGATTGGGCGGGGATTTCACAAAGCTGATCCTTCCACAGATAGTTTGAGAAACACTAATTTTTCACACTAACAAGAGCCAATTCAGTCGTTCGTTGCTCTGAAGCTATCAAAGCACCCTTGCCCTAGCTGTTCTATGGCTTCTGATTTGAAGGAAATTACAGAAACCAATACGGAGACACCATGGCATAACCTAATGGAAAGAGTTCTAAATTAGGAGTCAAAAGACCTCACTGCTTGTCTGCAAGAGCCAACCAACCAGCTGGAAACCCTGGGTGAGTCTGAGTCCCTACGCTTGTCTACAAAATAAAGGCAGCCACTAATATCCTTGCTTTTCAACCCTATTGCTGGGTTGGCCAAAGAGTTCGTTCGTTTCTTCCATAAGATGGTTCTAGTAGCACTTAGTTGGCTTGCACTTCATTCAAAATAATTTTGTTAGACTGTGTTTTGACAACTGTCATACCAGCGTGCATTTTTTTAAAAAAACTTACCAAAATTGGTGAATTTTTGTGTAGCCATTTTAATGTGGAAGATGGAAGAAAATACACATTTTTGGCATATTATGCTTCACTACATCAAGAAAGATATAAACACAACTGAAATGCAAAAAGAGATCTGCACAGTGTACGGAGAAGGTGCCGTGACTGGCTGATTGTGTCAAAAGTGGTCTGGGCACTTTCATGCTGGAGCTTCCTCGCTGGACAAAGCTCCATGGTCGGGTACACCAGCTGAAGTTGATGGCGAACAAATCGAGATATTAACTGAGAACAATCGTTATACCACGTGGGGGATAGCCAACATATTCAAAATATCCAAATCAACAAAGTTATGGGTGAAAATGAAAAAATGTGTCTTCTGTTTCACAGAAAAAACAAAATGGACTTTTTGGCCAACCCAGTGTCATTATTATTGTTTTTAATGCACAGGCCCTTCTTACAGTATTACTTTCTCCAAGTATGGCCTGCAGAAAAACTACATCAAAACCCAGCTCCATTCCCAAACACTGATTCTACGGGTCTTGGCTAGGAACCAGGAATCTTTTTTCTAAGCACCCAGGAGATTCCTACACACACTAAAATTTGACATCTACTGCAGTAAAATGCAATCTTGCTTACACCTTTGGGAATAAAGAAAAGGTCACAATTTGTATGTAATTCCTGATAAATTATTTTAGGTAAAAAAAAAATTTTTTAAGATTTTATTTATTTTTAGAGAGAGCGGAAGAGAGGGAAAAAACAGCAATGTGTGGTTGTCTCTTGTGCACCCCCTACTGGGGACCAGGCCCACAGCCCAGGCATGTGCCCTGACTGGGAATCAAACTGGTGACCCTTTGGTTCACAGACTGGCCCTTAATCCACTGAGCAATACCAGCCACGGCAAATTTTTTTAAATAAATGAAATTTAGGACTCTGATGAAGATCATCTGGAGGTGACACTGCAGGGCTCCCATTTTGGTAACCCCCGTTAATCAGCTGATTCACTGTCACTGTTCAGCTGCTGGTTTGCAACTGTGCCAACAGTCAGAGTTGGGAAACACGGAACTAGATCAATGGGCATTGGCGTGATGATTCAGAGTCACCTTGGGCGCCGGGTCCAACTGTGTACTTAGGGTAGCAGGGAAGGTGGCGTGCCTGTTTTACAGGTTCTCTGGGAACACTCTGATATGCCTCTCCCCACCCACTCTGTGGCAAACACTGGCTAGGGTTAAACTTCAGCTCTGACACAGAAAGCTTATAGAGACTCTCCCATCGGTATATGGGAAGATGAGCACGAATGGTACCTGAAGGTAACAGACAGAAAATAGAGATGAGCAAATGCAAGAGAAGCTGAAGGACTAAGAATTTTCCACTGTGGGCTGGGCAAGTCCTACTCACTTTGGTTATTCCTTCCTGCCTGGTGCCCCTTCCACAAAATCTTAGCCCCGAACTGTTCCTCTCCATCTCTTAGCTATCATTATTTGGGCAATGTGGATTTTATAATCTGCAGAAACAGTTCCCAAACAATTTCTCCCTCTTCCAGAACCATCCCTGACTAAGGATTCTTCAATCTAACTGAACTACAGCTGACCTACTCCCACTAAAGCCCCAAATTAGAGCACTCCTTTTGTCCAGCATTTTCAAATAAAGGTTTATGCTCTAGTGAATCTACTTCCGCACCACATAAAATAATAATTTAGCCTGGTCACAAAGGGTAGAATTAATTGGCTATGGGCCCACTCACTCAAGACCTGGGAAAAGGTTAGTAGTTGACAGAGGAGGAGGTGTGGTTATTTCTCAAGCAGACATCTTAATCATTATGAAAGTTTAAAAAAAAAACAGATTCGAAGAAAATACTGGGGGGATAACACACTCTCCTGCCCAATTAAGGATAAAGTATATTGATTCATGAGCCATAAGTCTGTGTGTGTGATCAGGACGGAGACTAGAAAGATTTTCCAAAGCAAATGAAGGGAATGAAGCAAGCAGAGGACGGGGTGCGAAAGGACCATCCATCTATTTAAGTTCCCTCCCCCACCCCACACCGGCCTCCAGTTCTTAAAATAATCCAGCAGTTACCGATGGGAATGGTGCTGATTACTTAATTACATTTAACCACTCAGAGGCTAGCAGAGGCTCCAGTTGGCCAAACTTCCTGTTAAGTTTCAGGATGACTAGGCAGTGTTTCTTTAAAAAGGATCAAGGCAGTTAAAATGTTTCAGCAAATCACTGGGGCTCCAAATCGGCCCAATAGGTTGGGCTTCCCCCTATTCTTAGAACTGGCGTGGTGGAACAAAGGGCTATCCCAGGGAGCCCTGCCCACACCACAACCCCGAGATCACGAAACTGTATTTTTATATGCAATTCTAGAAACGGCAGTAAATGCTCCTCGAGGGGATGTACGCCAAACGGTAGCACTGGAAAGGAAAGATTTTATAAGTCAAGTAACATTTGCTCCACGGAATTTTCTTTAAATTCAAATTCAGCACATGAGCGGCAGCAACTGAAAACGGCTGCTCAGAGAACAAGGTTTCGCTTTATTTTTTTGTGAGAGAGGACATTGGAGAAATTACCAGACCAAGGTCACTTTCCATTAAAGGAAAAAAAAAAAGAAGTTAGCAGCCTCAACAGATGAAAACCTGTGTAGGTCATAACTCCGTGAAATCAGCAGCCTGGTGAGAATCTCTCCAAAACCCTGTAGGAAATTAAGTGCGGATTAGAGTAATTAAATGTAAAGTCTCCTTGAGAGCAACTTCTGTTCCTGAAGACTAGAGCCCTTTCTGTGAAATGTATCACAGAAAAATCGCAAACTGGATTTGCCAGGCATCACCGCCTTTCCACTTGCATATCAGGTCTGCCAATGCTATGATCTAAACAGCACAGAGCAGCGATTCTGGGAGGGAATTAAATAGCACAGCTTATCTCAGAAAACCACTCCATTCTCTCGTCTTTGCAAAAGTTCATGTGCTCGTGTAGCTGTAATATACTTAGGGGTTCCCCCAAAGTACATACACTTCCTCAAGAGCTGTAGGAAAAAATATAATCACAGGGTAAAGGCCAAACACTGTCTCTTTTGAATGTTTAAATAGCCAATTATGTGTCTTAATACATTAATTCTATACAGAGAAAGTCTATTATAGGAAAGTTGAATAAGACATCTTTAAAAATGTACCCTGGGGCCTACGTCCATTCAACTGACAGTAAAATCACCCTCAAAAAAGCAGTTTTATGCAACATCTAGTATTTTAATTTCCCCGTTGCCAACAAAAAATATATATAAGGAGCAGGAATTAAACTAATTATGTCAGCAGCACAGGGAACAAAACTTTAATTGTATTACACAATAGTTAGACATTTGGGGAACAAAACAAAGGCCCTAACAGTCGAACTTCTTTAGAATATAAATGACTCCCAGTCAATATGACAGAAATTAGTTTGCGCAATAAACAGATTCATGGTTTGGATGTAAAAATTCAACCAACATCATAAGTCAATATAGAAATATATTACAAGAAACAAACCTCTCAAACGGCTTTAAGCCGCTCCGTAATTTACATACGCTGCATCATTAATAGGACCTTCAAACCAGTATGGTACTAATCAGCTGTTTTAACATCCAGCCTACAAAAGAGCCCATTCATTCAGCTGGGAGACAGGTGACAGCAACAAGAGACCTCTTAGCCTCCAGTTTCAGGGGCCGGCCTTCGATAATCAGCAAGACTGGCAAGTTGAAAGGAGGCAATTTGAAAGAGGGAAAGGGAGGAGAGGGGGAAAAAGAAACAAGAGAGACCAAAAGGGAGAAAAGAAGAGAAAGAAAGAAACGGAGGTCAGGTGCTACCTAAGAGGGCCACCCTCACGGCCTCCTGGCCTGAACGGCGCCCCTGGCTGCACTCCGACGCAGAAAGGAGAACGCAGAGAGCGTTATTTAGTCCTGCAGACGGCCACTCTGGATATAAGCGGGCACGCCACACTTTCAAAAAAAAGTTGTTTAAGCGTATAACTCATTCTTCTTACCCATGTTCTCTACTGAACTCTAGTCCTCACTCTCTCAGACGTCTTCTGAAAGAGCTGACTGAAAGACACGCACCACGTGATTTCACCTGCATGTGAAATCAGAAGAACAAAACAAACAAAATTGAAACAGACTCAGATACAGAGAAGAGCCTGATGGCTGCCGGAGTGGAGGAGGGGTTGGAGGGCGGGGCGGAGAAAGGTGATGGGATTAAGGAGTACAAATGGACAGTTACCAAATGGGGGTGGCAAGCACAGCACAGGGAATGCAGATGATAGTAACACCGTAATTATGTGTGGTGTCAGGTGGGCGCTGGAAATACAGCGGGGACGGGACGCTTTGTGAGGTACACAACTGTCTAATCACTATGCTGTACGCCTGAAATCAATACAAAATAACATCAAATGTAAGTTTTAACTGAACAGGTTTTTTAAATTTAAAAAAACACAAACAGCTGACTGAGTAGATGTTCCTAGAAAGATACAGAGAGAGCTGGATTTAGAAAGACATCTTAAGCCTACAGAATAAAAATCTTACAAGAAAGTGGGAGAAATGAATAATCACTGAGTTGCTTGCAATGTACAGAGAATATATTTTTCTCTTTTCATCCGCATAACAACCCTACCTGGCATTATTTTCACCTTGCAGGTGAAGAAAACGCAGCTCACAGAGGTTAAGGAACGAGTCTGTAGGAGCTGGCCGGCAGGTGGGGGAGCTGGACCCCTGACCACAGCTGTCCATTTCCTAAATTGTTAGGCTTTTCCCAAGTTTAATTTCCTAACATATCTAGTCCCCCAATTCCACTTTAACTCAGATGGCTCTGGGTTTCAGCAATTTTTCTTCTTTCCATGAACTCAGCAAAGTATCTGTGACAAAATTTGATTGACTATTAATGTCTTACTATTTTCAATAAGCACTCCTGCTATGCAGAAATGAAATATCTGCTGAGTTGCCTTTGTTTTTAAACCCTGCATACAGAGAATTCCCAGGCATCTCTCCTACCCAACACGGGTTATAACTAGATGGACTTCTAGTTGTTTCCACATTATCATTCATTCGCCCACTCAGGAAATAAAGGAAACTACTTTCACCAACCCTCCCTCGTGACCCCAGATAGATAACAGAGCAAGGGTGGGGGGGGGGCCTCTTGGTGAAGTAATTTACATAAAAGTTATAAAAGCTCCTTGTGACCTGTCCTGACTAGGAAATGGGCTATTCTAGAAAAATCAAGCATCCAGAATAATGCCATGCTTTTAAAGGGACTACTAATTTATAAAGAATTTCAAAGCAATAGAACAGTCACAATACAGGCTCCCCAACCTGCTACAGATCAGAATCACCTGGGGAGCTTTGGGGTGAGAGGCCAAAGAGGTTTTTTAAATGTAGATTATGGTCATCACTTACCTACTCAATCAAAATCTCCAGGAGGTGGGACCAGAAAAATCTGTATTTTTAAGGAACCCCTCAGTGACTCCGTTGCCAACTGCTGGGTACTGAATCTTTCAAGAAACACTGACTTTTGGGAGTTCATTGCAATAAAACATGCTAGAAGGCTAACACCGCACTGAATACTACGTGACCTTCTTTCAAGGCTTCAGGAGACTTCGGGCGCTCCCAGTGCCCCCAGTTCATCCCTACTCTGACAAAACCAGAGGAAAGGAAAAGTTAAGATTTCATATGAGTAGAAAGCTGGAAAAAACAGCTTTTGTTTTTCTATGAAATCCAAAGAGCTAGCTTTCCCCCAGAGGAAACACGGACTTTATGCTTGCTTTGACAAAGGAAAGTGTTTAAAAATATACAGTAGGACTCTTCACCAACTGCTTAGCTCCCATTCAAAATGTTAGCAGGCCCAAAAGCAGCGAAAAAAAAAAGGGGCATATTCAACCTGCACAAGAGACAGCAGAGAAACTTCAAGACCGTCTTAACTACCAGAAAGGAGGACAATGAGTTTAAATTAAGAATGGCATTCCAGGATTAGGTGAAAACCTCTGTCCTGACCATGGCAACTGGTAAAACCTGGAAACCGGCAGAGCTGAGGATGAGGGTTCCTACCTACCCAGGAGGGCTTTCGTGTGAGATATACCGTAATAGGACATCCTATTAAGGGCCCAACAGGTTTTAGAGTTTCAAAACTCTATGAATAACAAAGTCAAAACAAGAAAGTGACCAGACCAATAAATCGGAGTTTGTGTTTCTGGATATAAAAATACTGGCCTTACAATTACCAAAATCTTTCTTACATAAGCACAAGTAACTACTACCAATAACAATAACCAAGCAAAACTAATAATCAGTCACCATTCTATACGATAATAATGATTGTGAAGCAGCTCAACAGCAACTTGAACCATGTATTTTCATTAAACTCCAAACTGTATCTTAGCTCTGTATTGCAGGGGTTTCATGACTCCCAGGTGCAGAGGTTAATCTTTCCTCCCAAAACATACACTATGGCTGTAGTACAAGTCTGATGTCCCTAATCGACTACTAAAACAATAGCAGTATTATTAAAGATACTATTATGGATAAAAAAAAATCAAGCTGGAATTAGTCCCTCTAACACACCTCAGGTTTAGGTGGGTACTTTCAGAGACTCCTAGGCAGGACCCTCTTCCAGATGGGTTTAGCTGGTCAAATATCACACACTGAACATGTAATTAGGGGGAAATTGTCCTTTTTTGAGATTGTTGCTGTTTTGTCTTCTTAAGTGCTGGTAACTGAAAATGCCTTTTCCACTGCTGTTTTTTAAAAAATATTTTATTTATTTTTAGAGAGAGGGGAAGGGAGGGAGACAGAGAGGGAGAGAAACAGCAATATATGGTTGCTCTTCACATGGCCCTCACTGGGGACCTGGCCTGCAACCCAGGCATGTGCCCTGACTGGGAATTGAACTGGGACCCTTTGGTTCACAGCCCGCGCTCAGTCCACTGAGCTACACCAACCAGGGCTCCACTGCTGTTTTAAAAACCCTTAAAGAGGCATACCTATTAGATGGTGCTCAGCAGAGTTGCCGTAACTGGCTTGGGCTGTGGGAAAGTTTGAAAACAAATTAATTTGGGGGAGGGGTTTCCAGGAGCATGCATAAAGGACACATGGACAAAACCAAGGGGGTTAGGATGGAGGGTGGGAGGTGGGGATGGCTGGGGTGAGGAGGAAATGGAGACAACTGTACTTGAACAACAATTAAAAAAAAGTAAAAAAAAAAAGAAAAATTAATTTTAAGCATTCTGAGAAGGGCTCTCATTCTGTTTGTATCATTTTAGCAACTGGTTAAGTCAACTTGGAGAACTGACAACCACTGATCCCAGAGGAAACAGCCAGGACAGCAGCAACCCACCTGATCAGTTCAACTTCATAATTAGACACAGACATTAAAGAGGGAGTGTCCTAGATTACACGGTATTTTCTTCAGACACGATCAAGTTATTAGTTACTCTGCCACATCAATCTGCAACTGTTATACACAATTTTCAAACATTTTAACACCTCCCAATAAACTGTAATTTTTGAATTGTACTCTGAAGTCCTGATTAGGAAATTTGACCAAGTTTCACAAACGCACATCCTTATCGATTTCCTTGCATGTGAAAGAGAACACAATCAGGAAAAAAAAAAAAAAAAACGGTAGGGTGCCCAACCAGAAACCCCCTGAACAGGACAGAAGTATTACTGCCAGCTCCCAGCCCTAGGGCTCTGGACACGGACTCAGCCCAGCACCATGTCTCCTGCCTCCTTCTATTCCTAGAAAAGCGGTTCAATAGACGGACCGCCCTGACCACATTTCAGTAACTGGAACTGTCCCTGGGAAAGCCACCAGGCTCCTCCACCCACACACATGTGGCAGCCAGAGGGGTGGCCGAAGTCTTCTGTCCCCCAAACCACCTGTAAAATGGATGAACGCAGGACCGACTGCTTTCTTAGAGGGCCACACGCACCCGGGATGTTTGTTCACTTCGTCACTGGCCTTGTGCCAGGGTGCAAAGTGACAGTCGTGGGCGAAGCCCTAGTTTCAAGCTAGCACTATCCCTTCCCTGGGACAAGCTGGGAGGGGCGCGGCACACTCTTCCCTGAGGACACCGGCGGCGGGGCCTCCCTAGAACGAACGGCAGACCAACGAAAAGGAGGGAAGGGGCCATTTTCGCCTCCGGCCAGCCCGAAACCCAGCCCCGAGCGGCCGGACGCCTGCGGCTCCGGCTCCCCGGTCTGTCTAGCCCGGCCTCGCCACGCCTGGTCAAACGCCTCCGGGTCACCAGCGAAGAGCGGCCCCCCTCCCCTCTCCGTCTCGGCCGCTGGCGACCTCACACACTCGTCATCCCCAACACAGGGCAACTCCCCGAAGAGGGACCCGGGGACCCTGAGGACAGAGCCACACTCCCAAACTTCTCCAGCAAGCCTCCCACTCCGGCTGCCTTCCTCTTCTCCCGGGAAGCCCGCGGGGCTTCTGCAGCGGGAAGCGGGGCCGGCTCCGGTCCTCCTCGAAGGGGGAGGCCGGCCGCCGCGTACCTGGGTCAGTGTACTCCCGTGTAAAGCGGGGTCCTTCCCGCACAAGCTAACTGGACCTGCCGGGCTGCGGGCGTCTGGAGATGTTTGAGGTTACACGGCCCCCGCTGCTGCGCCCACGCGGGGGACGCTTTCTTCGAGGGGACTTGGACGGGACAGGTGCAGGTTGTACTGAAGGAGACTTCCAGCGATGCGGGGGCGCCCCATCCCGCGGAGGGCAGGGAGAGTCCCAGGCCGCGCCCGCACCGAGGAGGCGCCCGCAGACCACACAGCCCGGCGAGCCCCGCGGCCGAGCAGCGCCCCCACCCCGGCTTCCCCATGGACCCCACCACAGGCCAGGCGCCCCGCGGGCCGGCGTCCCCGCCGCCGCCGCCGCCTCACCTGCCGCGGCCGCCTGCCCGGCCCGCACCTGGGAGGGAAGCAGAGGGGCCGGATTCAGGCTGCGGGCGCCTCAGGCAGGGGGGCTCCAGGCTCCGCCGCGGCAGCGTCTCCAGGGCTGAGGGGTACCGGGGGGCGGACGCGACATCCTCACCGCCGGCCCCAGGAAGTGGGCCCCCCCTATCCATCCCCTGCCGGCCGGCCCGGGCGCTCCCGCCCCTCGCGTGGCCCCGCCCCCAGCGGGACACGCCCCCTCTCGGGAGCGCGCCTCCGCTCCCGCCGCGCGCGCGCCACCATAGAGAGAGGCGAGGCGGCGGCGGGCTCCCGCGCGGCCCGCGCGCGCGCCCCCTGGCGGAGCCGAGGCCGCCGGAGGAGGGGCGGGCTGAGCCTGCAGCCGGGGTGGGCGCCGGTTGCGGGTACCCGGGGGTCCGCTCTCCTCCCAGCCTTCGTTACCGAACTCTGCGCGAGGAGGTGGAGGGTCCAGGTCCGAGTCTCAGCTTAAGCCGTGGGCCAGCTTGGTGCCCTTGGTTGAGTCCCTTAACATGGCTGAACTCGCTTCATAACAAAAAGTTTGTTGTGAAAGTCGCCTCACCTTCCTATCTCCTCCTTCCTCACCATGCTGTACGCAGGTGAGGGTTCCCAATTAGAATGGAGGAAGCCGAGGCCCAAGGGCTCACTGGCCTATTCAGTGTCCTGTAGCTGGGAGGTATTATTAGTCAACTTAACTCTCATGGCTGAGAACCTTTTTTAAAGAAAGGGTGTATTGAGCCCTACGGGACCAGGTCCCAGGGCCTGAAATCTAAACCGTCAGCAGCAGCGCTGGGTGGAAAAGGCAACAGGTCCCCGCTGCCCTGGGGCTGACGGGGCTCTTTTCCATATACCACATAGGGGTAGGAAAAATGTAAGTTGTTTGGGAAGAATTTACATTGGCTACAGAGAAGGGGAATGGGATAAGGTGAAGCGACGGGGGCAGTTCTATGATACGAGCATTGTCTATAAGAAATATTTACTGCTTTTCACTGGTTACAGGCAATAGCCCTGAAAGTCGTGCGCGTGCAAGATCCGATGTCTCATCTCAATGGGCTCCGGGCCACCTGGATGGATGTTGATTCAAAGCTGCAACATACATTCAGGAATGTGAGCAGTCTGTCACCTGGCCCCCAGCCATTAACTGGCTAACTGCTCTCTCTCCTACTCTCCAGCCCACTGCAATTGAATTGAAAACATTTCAGAATTTTTGTTCTAGTCAATGTCAAAACCCATGCTTGTCCCACTCTATAGCACCTCCCTCATCTAGCATTTCCCAGGACTGGCTAGTTTTGCAGTAGGAAGTTGAAGATATCCACAGGGGTGTTCAACCTTTTGGTGTCTCTGGGCCACACTGGAAGAGTTGTCTTAGGCCACACATTAAATACACTGCAACACGTAGTACAAAAAAAAAAAAAAACTCATAATGTTTTAAGTAAATTTACAATTTTGTGTTGGGCTGCATTCTCAGCCATCCTGGGCCACATGTGGCCCATGGGCCACAGGTGGGACACCCCAGGCAGAGGAAGGCTGTGGAAGAATGAAAATGGCCGGGCACTGAGGAGCCATCCTTAATGTTCGTCAGCTGTGTACCTTCCAGTGGTGTAGTTAACCTTTCTGAACTCATTTCCTCAGCCCTGAAATGCAGGATGAGGATGTAAACAAGCTAACACGCTAGCTTTCGTAAACTGTAAATCACCAGGGTTGCATGGCCACCGTGGCCTAAGAAAATGCCTAGTCATGAAAATAACATAAATTCTAATCCTTTGACTGGTGTCTATTGACACTGAATTTTCTTATGCTTTCGGTTCCTACGGAGACCTCTCAGAGTTCTGAGCAATTTGTTTTGTTTTTTTGCATTTTAAAATAAGGAATGTCACAAGGAAAAGTAAAACTATTTTTATAGGCAGACTCTCACCTTACAAGTATCCTTTCTCATCTTCCCAACAACCCAGCAAACTGAGTAGTATGAGACCCATGAAGATCTGCAGATTAAGTAGGTACCCAAAGCCTCACAGAAAAAGACCGAGCTGGAATTTGAAACTGGATCTTTCTACTACTAGGAAGTCAAGGAATGCCTGGCCTGCTAGAGAACTCCCACACCTGAAATAAATGTGCCCGTCTTTTTCCTACCTGGCTGTTTTAGTAACTTTCCTTGATGCAATTCCCTGTCCTCTCTGCTTCTCTTCAGGGTTTTATTTGCCCACGGGAAGGCATTTATTATCTCCTTTCCCCGCTCTCTGGTTCCTTGTCTCTTGAGATGCCCGGACCTTGGGCACCCTCTCTTATTTCTGAAAAAGATTTGTGATCTGCGATTAAGACACAGTGTTCTCCACCCAGCCTCTCCATGTTAATTATAGTCCCAGAAAGTTACTAGGTCCAAAACAAGGATGAGGCGGGGCCAAAGAGAGAGGTCTTTTTGTAAATTGAAGGTTACAAAATGAGCGCTCCCTTCCTAAAGGGAGTGCACGTAATCCACCGTGGAACCCGACAACTGGAGTCTGGCCTCACGACATCCTGTGGAAATCATTTTTTCTGAGCCCTCTGGCCCGTCTGACAGCCAGAACATTGGAATGCCACTAAATAACACGCACGTCACCGAAGCAGGAGATCTCGGAGCCGCGTTTACCCACACTCCTCCTTTCCCCACCTTCCGCGTTATCACCATCACTATTTTTCATCTTTATCGTGCCCTTGCACAGAGGCAGTCAATAATGCATCCATTGTGCTGGTAATCTGAAATCCTTTTCTGCAAGCAATAGTATTTAGAAGTAATAAAACACTAATTTGTCTACCAAGTGACATATTTATAGGAGCTGTTTTCTTGGACATATTTTTATTATTTCTACTCATTTGCTAAGTATTTTCCAATACATATTTATGAAGTACATGCCTTTCCCCAAGCAGTAGTGAAAAAATAAATCATATTATTTCTTTTATTAGCAGAAGCATGGCTTATAAGTCCTGGTACCCTGATATTTGTTTGTTCTGGCGAGAGCTAGAAGAATTACCGGTGACCAAGCTCCTACTATGTGCCTGCGAAAGGCACTTCACATCAACCATCTGTTTAATTTCCCTGAGACATATATTTTACCAATAAGGAAAATGTAATTCCCCTGCAACATGGATTTGAACCCCTAAGACAGAGACTCATTACCTTAAGTGTGGCTCGGCCATAAAGGGCCCAGAACGGTTTTTTGAACCTGGATCTTAATTCCAAGATCCTGAATCATCTGGACCACTGTTGAGGCATAAGAAAGGGAGGACGTGAGAGTGGGTGCACCAGCCACAGTGGACAGTGGGGGCGCCTAAGGGAGTCCAGGGCACTGAGGTGGAAGAGCTGGCCCGGGGAACTGTCCAGAGTGGCGTGAGCAGAGCAGTGTGCAGTGGCAGCATGCGGTGATGAAGCCCTGGTCCAAGAGCAAGGGCCCAGGAGGACGCAAGTGTGAGGGGCCAGGTCCTGAAGGAATGTCACTGGCTGGTCTGGCAAGGCAGTGAGCGGGGGCCTTCCCATGGCCAGAGAGGACACTTGGATGAGGGCTGTGGCGCGTTCAGCTGGAGTAAATGCCCCAGCGGGAACAGAGCTGTGCAGATTGGAAATTACAGGCAACATAGGGACAGAGAGTCCTGGCCTAGGGATCAGGAGCTCTGGGCTCCAGCCTGGTTCTGCCACCGGGACTGCAACTCCTCCTCTGTGGGCCTCAGTTCCCTTTCTTTTCTAATTGATTTTTTAGAGCGAGAGAAGGGGAAGAGAGAGCAAGAACCATCAATTTGTTGTTTCACTTATTTATGCATTCATTGGTTGTTTCTTGTATGCGCCCTACCCAGAGATGGAACATACAACCTTAGTGTATTGGGACGATGCTCTAACCCACTGAACCACCCAGCCAGGGCCTGGGCTTCAGTTCCCCTCTCTGTTAAACGGCAGGATGAGCCAGAGGATCTTTACAGGCCTCTCAAATCGCATTGTTTTAGGGTCCTCAGTCAGGGACTCGGCACCTGGGAACGGCAGGTCCCTCCCCAGGCCAGAGACGGCCAGCAGCTCCATGCCGATGCCAAGCCCAGCCGACTGGAGGGGTCTGCAGAACACTGCGAGCCCCGCAGAAAAGAATACTTGATTGGCTGGTGGTGTCTTCACGGGCTCAGGCTGCCAAGTGGTAAGAGGCGCAGGGATACGCCCTCCCTAGCTTAACGTGCAGTTTGCTACCATGGTTGCGGAGAGGTGCCAACGTGCTGACCGCTCACAGTGTAAGGATACCCAAGGTTAATTTCCCCTGGGGTATTCCGTGGGGGTAGCAGCACCAGGGTTCCCACCGTTAGGCTCACCAATCCTGCCCCCACTCAGGCAGACACCCTTGCACTGGTGTGCCACGCACTTCCAAAGCTCCATGCTTCTTACCTCTCGCCCTGCGGCATGTATCACCTTTAAATGTCATAGCATCCATCTATAACTCTGCCTCTCCCCCTTTTCCTGCAGCCAACACACAACTAATTAATTACACAACAGGCTCGCCAACCGAGACAGGCAGCCTTCCTTTAAAAAAACGTGTTCAGGAAGCCTGATCTTTTCTCTCCATGGTCTTTTCTTTTCCCTTCCCTGGTGTCCGCCTCTCCCCCCAGCCAGGGTTCCAGCCCGCAGACGGATGGCCACAGTGCTGGTAACGGACAGGGGGGCTGCTTCATGCACTGGGGCGCGAGGCTGTGGTACAGCTGGCAGGAAGAAAAGGGTAATTACACTGCCTCTCGGAGCCACCGGCGATGAATTTCTGCATGAAGACTAGATTTGCCATGTATTATTTATGCCAGCATCAATTTTCCCAGCTGGCTCTATTTACTGAGCAAATTCTCCTCTGTCTGTTTACGGGCAAGGCCACGGTTCGGCGCCTCTGGTTACTCTATACCATGGAGAGGCCCCACGGGGCAGCATGCATATTAAACAAGTGGCTGGATTCACCAGGAGCAGGTCACATCCTCCCTTCCTTAGAGTGCGTCCCTGGGCCTGCAGGGAGCTCCCTGACTCACCTAGGCCTGGTGATGCACGCAGGTGCGTGAAACCAAATCAGCAAGTGAAAGAGAAATAACGGTCCTCCGGGGCCCCACTGGGGGAAACTGAAAAACAACCTTCTGGGGTAAATTAGGTGGATCTGGGGCTCAGGGAATTTCCTTTTGACATTTTGAAGAGCAGCACATAGGTGGAAGAAGAGTTTTACATTTACAAGGTTACTGCAACTCAGGAACTCAAAGACAGAGCTAAGGGGAAGAGAGCCTCACTTTACGGAGGCAAAAAAAAAAAAAAATAGAGAGAGAGAGAAGCAAAGGCAAGCTTCGTGGTTCAGTCCCTGTGTTAGGATGGAGGGCAGGTAGGATGGTGATGCACAGGGTTTTCCGTGCAGGCACCAGTGTGCTCCCCCAGGGAATCCCCAGGCCAGGGTGCACCTGGCTCCAGCTAGAGACATACGTGGCAGAAACCAAGGAAGAGAACTTGGCTCCAGCATGAATTCCTGGGCCTTCCGCCACGGCATCCCCTCTCGCCAGTAGCTCGGTACGTTCCCATAGACAGAGAAGCTGAGGAAACTGAGACATGTCCTCTGCCCAGCCGAGAGCTTCTCCCGCAGTCCCAATGCAGTGTGAACAGAAGGCATTCCTGCCCAGGACCGCTGGGGGCCTCGAGGTTGCTCTCCTTCCCAACCGAAGCAGTCATCTCTGCTCTCCCCCGCAGGCCCCAATGTCCACCGTCTCCTGGAAACCTGTTGGCTGGAAAAAGGCAGGTGGGAAGGGTAAGTTTTTGAGTTAAGCAACCGAAGTGGGTCATCTCTTTGGTTGCAAGGCCTCAGCACCCAACAACTTCTCTATCCTATAAGACATCTGTGGGCACAGAAACCACCCTCAAGGGCCCAAGTCATTTTTTTAGTTTCATTATTATAATTTTAATTTATTGATTTTTAGCGATACAGAGGAAGAGAGTGAGAGAGCAAGAAAGAGAGAGAGAGAGAACTAATTTGTTGTTCTATCTATCCGTTGGTTGCTTCTTGTATGTGCCCTGACCAGGGCTAGAACCCATAGCCTTGGAGTATCGGGATGACGCTCTAACCAACTGAACTACCCTGCCAGGGCTTAGTTTTATCATTATGAGTTTTATTTTTATTTATCAGTATTATTACTATTAGTTGTATTCGCCCCGGGGACCGGCTCACCAGACGGGGAGATTTGGTCAGACGCACGATGCGCTGACCGCCTGGTGCCCCTGCTCCCTCACCGCTGGCCAGGACGACCCGGGTGCTGGGCACGAAGCTCCAGGAGCGGCCCAGCGCCGGTTTGAGCTTCCCGCTGTCCCTGTCTCGGATCATATGGTTGGTCACCTGCGGCAGAAAGAATCAGAGGCTTACAGATGTGAGATGCTAGCAGAGAGGACATCTCCTGCTGCTTCACTTTACAGACAGGGTGGCAAGTCCCAGGCGGAGAAACGCCTTCCCTGGGGCTCCGTGACTAATCCGCAGCCTGCCTTGACCTAGAACCCCAGCTCCTGACTTATGCGCAGTTCTTTCCACTCAACCACGATGTCCCAGGCTTGACACCAACAGAGCTGATGGGCACGCGTCTGGGGACAAGCAGTGCTGTCAGCGCTTTCCTGAAGGGAGGCCCGTGGTGGGCGCAGGCCAATACCCGCAGCCCCACCCACGGGCGTGCTGAGACCACGTCCACGCCCCAGCCCTTTGCATCAGGGGAGCATCGGTGCACACAGGATGGGGGGGGTTCTGGAACGGGGTTCCTGATCTGGTTGGTCGGCTCTACTCTGCCCAGGGTGGTCATGGGTAAGAAAAGAAAACCCTGTTGCACAGGTTTAAACAAGATAATATGAAACTGCTAAAAATGGCATTCTGGAAGAATCTTTGAAGACATGAGAAATGGAATGAGATGGTAAGTTGTTGGGTTTTTTTAACCACGGTTACAGTCCCGTTGGAAAGTCGGTTAAAAGCACATGTACATATGCAGAGGAAAAAGATTCCACAGACATATGTAAAAACACGGTTTCTGCAGAGGTGGCGACTGAGGACAAATTGGACTCATATTTAACTATTTTTTACCCTTCCTAGAAGCATGCAGACTCGTAAGAAATTACTCCATGTGCAGAAAATCTCATTTTAAAAGCAAAAAGATCCCTTTCTATGAAGCTCTGAAAAAAGGCAAAGCTGGGGGCGCAGAAGCCAGATGAGTGGCCGCCAGGGGCGGGGCTTCTGGGCTGAGAAACTCGCGCTTGGAGGCGCAGCTGCCCTGGCGCGAGACAGGACACAAAGGTGGCCAGACTTCAAACGAGAAGCAATCACTCCATGTGAATTCACCACGTTAAAGAAAGTAGAACGAGAAACAAGACCGCCCTTCATCGCCTAGCTGTTTATGGACCAACCCCCTCCTGGCCCAGAGCTCTAGATGACCCAGGGAAGCTGGGCAGTGACCCTTTCCTAAAGGGCCACTTGGGGGGTGGGGGGCGGGTTCAGAAGCTGCCGTTCAAGGGAAATAAAGAAGCTTCTATTTAAGGGGGGAAATTTCTAGCTACAGCTAGATATCGTGTTCCCTTCCCCCTAGGGAAAGCCCAGCAATCGGGGTGAGACAGGCTCGCTGGCCAAGCGCACGTCCTCACCACCACGGCCACGCCGAGGTCCCGGGCCAGGGTCTTCAGCTCCTGGGCCAGCTGCATCATCAAGGCCAAGCCTGGGGGAGGAGAAGCGGAGGAGGAGGGCAGGGGGCAGCAGGGGCTGGGCCGGCTGGAGGCTGGACTCCAGAGCGGGGAGACAGGCCCACAGCCCTGACCCTGGGCTCCGCCACACACAGCACTCACCTTCTCTCTGCTGACCTCCCAGAAGTGGGGAGACCACAGCAGTGACAGAGTCCACAATGACCACCTTCACAGTCCCTGAAGAATCGTTCACCTAAGGGGTTGGGGGGAAGCAGGGGCGATGCAGAGCCAAGCCGCCTCTAGAGGGCTCCCTAGAGGCCTCCGGTCAGAGGACAAGCCTGCTCCTCCCCCAAACTGGTGAGAACCTTCCAGCTCTGCCTCTAGGGCCTCATCTTCCAAAGGGAAACTGGTTCCAAACACAGACTTATCGAGCCATCCGTTAAAACTGCAATTTTTTTTTTAAGATTTTATTTATTTAATTTTTTAGAGAGAAGGGAAGGGAGAGAGAAAGCGAGGGAGAGAAACATCAATGTGTGGTTGCCTCTCACGTGGCCCTCACTGGGGACCTGGCCTGCAACCCAGGCATGTGCCCTGACTGGGAATCGAACCGGGACCCTTTGGTTCCCAGCCCGCGCTCAACCCACTGAGCTAAACCAGCCAGGGCTAAACCGCAATTTTTTGTCTCTACACAAGCATCAGCATCCTCCTGGTTTCCTGGGCCTAAACAGTCTTTGGTGCTTCCCTTCTCCCTTACCTCTTCTTTTTATTTTTTCAAGATGTTACTTATTTATTTTTGGAGAGAGGGGAAGGGAAGGAGAAAGAGAGAGAGAGAAACATCAATGTGGGAGAGATACATTGATCAGTTGCCTCTCACACGCCCCCCAAGTGGAGACCTAGCCCATAACCCAGGCAAGTGCCCTCCTGTTTGGGAATCGAACTGCTCACCTTGCAGTTCACAGGCCGGTGCTCAATCCACCGAGCCACACCAGCCAGGGCTCCCTTACTTCTTATATCCAGGTTGATTCTGTTTCCTCAACTTTTTTTTTTTTAAGATTTTATTTATTTATTTTTAGAGAGAAGGGAAGGGAGGGAGAAAGAGAGGGAGAGAAACAGCAATGTGTGGTTACCTCTCACGTGGCCCTCATTGGGGACCTGGCCCGCAACCCAGGCATGTGCCTCGACTGGGAATCGAACCGGGACCCTTTGGTTCCCAGCCCGCGCTCAATCCACTGAGCTACACCAGCCGGGCTGTTTCCTCAACTTTTGTTTTCACTTCACGTCAGCCGAATTTGGGGTAGTCAGCATTATCTGCTCTTTCTTTGGAATGTCTTCCTTCATCTCCCACTTACTGACTCTTGGCCAGTCAGCAGCTTATCCAAGAGAGGATGGCAAAAGAGAGAGAGGTAAAGCTGAAACTGGCTTAGCCCTCCTCACTTTTTGGGAGAGCAGGTTGAAATCTCTGGCTAATTTGGGACAGCAAGCCTTTCCCTGCTTGTAGCTATGGAGCTACCGGGTCATCTGTGGCAGGGAGACCCTAAGGTGGCCCCCGTGATCCCTACCTTTAGGACCTCACGCCCTTGTATAAGCAGCCCCTCCCCTTGACTGTGGATGAGTCCTATGACTTTCTCTGACTAATAAAATGTCAAAGGTGTTGGAGCAGAATGTCACTCTCTTAATCAGACTGTGTTGCATGGCAAAGGGAATGAGACATCACTCCTGGGATTATGTTATGTTATATAAGACTGCATGTTGCCCTGGCTTGAGAAGCCCAGTGGATTGAGCGCAGGCCTGCGAACCAAAGGGTCACCAGTTCGATTCCCAGTCTAGGACACACCTGGGTTGTGGGCCAGATCCCCACAGTGTGGTGAGAGGCAACCACACACTGATGTTTCTCTCTTTCTCCCTCCCTTCCCATCTCTAAAAATAAATAAATAGCCCTGGCTGGTGTAGCTCAGTGGATTGAGTGCAGGCTGCGAACCAAAGGGTCGCCGGTTCGATTCCCAGTCGGGGCACATGCCTGGGTTGCGGGCCAGGTCCCCAATGGGGGCCACGTGAGAGGTAACCACACATTGCTGTTTCTCTCCCTCTCTTTCTCCCTCCCTTCCCCTCTCTCTAAAAATAAATAAATAAAATCTTTTTAAAAATTTATAAATAAATAAAATCTTTAATAAAAAAACAAAAAACAAAGGCTGTAACAAAAGATAATGAAGGACCCAGCAATTCCACTTCTAGGTATTTACCTGAAGGAACCCAAAACACTAAATCAAAAAGAGCATAATATATTCACTGCATTTTTTTTTGAGGTAATTGAACACTTTTATTTTCTTTCATTTTAGTCACTATTGGGCGCTCTATTCCTTTTTGTATTCACTGCATTTTTTACAATGGCTAATATATGGAAGCAATCTAAACGTCCATCAACAGGTGAATGGATAAAGAAATGCATATATACAATAAAATATGACTCAGCCATCAAAAGAAAAAAGAACGAAATCTTGCCGCCTACAACAACACGGATGCCCTAGAAGGTTCTGTGCTGAGTGAAATAAGTCAGAGAAAGAGAAATGTCGTATGATTTCACTTATGTGTGGAATCTAAAACACAAAATAAAGAAGCACGCAGACCAAAACCAGACTCAGAGATACAGAGAACATTTTGACAGTTACCAGGTGGGAGGGGGAGTTGAGAGGAAGGGTTGAAAAAGTGAAGGGATTACGAAGTATTGGGTTGGCCAAAAAGTTCGCTTAGGTTTTTTTTGTACAAAGGCTCTAGTAGTGCTTAGCTACCTTTAACTTCATTCAAAACAACTGTTAGATTGTATTGTGACAGCTGTCATATCCGCGTGCATTAAAAAAAACCATCAAAAACAGCATTGGTGAGCTTTTGTGCAGCCATTTTAATGAAGATGGAAGAAGATATACAACATTTTGGATGTATTATGATTTATTATCTTATGGAAGGTAAAAACACAACTGAAACACAAAAAAAGGTTTGTGCCATGAATGGAGAAGGTGCTGTGATGGGCTGAGGATGCCGAAATGGTTTGCGACGTTTCTGGATACTATTGACGTTTGCGCCAAATAATTCTCTGCTGTGGGGCTGTCTGATGCATTGGGAGATGGTGAGCAGCACCCCTGGCCTCTACCCACTAAAAACCAATAGCGGGAGGCAGCTGACATACTCACAGTACCCAACTCAATAAAGTTATCGTTGAAAATGAAAAATGTGTCTTTTACCTTACGGAAAACACTAAACACACTTTTTGGCCGACCCAGTATCTATTCTCCCTGCCCTGAACGCGGATGTGGGTGTATAAAATCACGAGGCTAGAACAACGGCGGCCATGACAAGAGGAAAGAACCACAGAATCAGACGCACCGACCTAGAGCCCTAATACTGTGGTCCTGCCAACCTCAGACCCACCGGAGGCCGTTAGCTGTGTAATGTGCCTCGAAGTGTAAGTGTCTGTCAGGCACACTCTATTACTTGCAGCTGAAAACTGGTCCCATGGGGCTGCAGAGATGAATGCGACTGGACCCGTGTGCTCAAGGGGTTACTGTCTAGTGGGCAAGAGGAGCCTGTAAACAGGAGGCACTCGGAATCCCATCCTGGGAGCCACAAGCACAGCCGGAGTCGCCAGCTTGCACATCTGTGTTCCCAGAGAGTCTGTAATGGGCCACCTGCCCACAAACAGCGAGCACCGGAGCAGGGAGGGGCAGCGCAGCAGGCTCACCTGCTGGGCTACGGTGCTTCGCAGGTCCTGCAGCACATCCAACATCTGGAAGACGTCAAAGGCACGCGCCACCTGGATTCTCTGGAGAGCGCCTGCCTGAGAGAAGAGGGGGCTTTGGATAAGAGGGAGCAGGGTTGAGCAAGATGAAGGGGGACTTTGAGGCTCAGGAGGAACAGGCATCTGGAGAGCAGGACTCGGGTCCAGGAAGGCAAGTGGGCTTTGTCTCATGGGCCAGCGGTCACAGTGGTGCTGCCTGGGTGCTGAGCTGCAGGGGCAAGTCAGGGCACAGTGGGAAAGCGAGAATGGACTAACTAGTGGTGTCTGCCATGGGCAAGAAATGGGGTAGAATCACTGATGCTGGATGCTGGCCAGGCCTGAACTGAGGTATGCAAGGAGCTGGGTTTCCCGGGAGGACAGTGTGGATAGAATCCAAGCTGGGTGGATGTTGTAACAGGGAGGCTTGAAGAATACAGGAAGTATTGATAGAACAGCGTTTCAAACCCAGAAAGGACTATTCATCTAAACGGCCAACATTCTTACAATGTACAGGGTAATGGGGTCTTTGTGTCGGAGCTTCAGAGGAATCCAACACCCCTGCCCCTTACCTGCTCTCCCTCATCTGGGGTTCTCGCCTGCAGTAGCTGGAGGATGCGGGAGGCCGTCAGCCCTCCGTTGGAATCAATGTATAGGACGTTCTGCTGCAGGCCATGGGCCACATTTGCAGCCACACAAAGACATACCTGAATTAGAGACAAGGTATTGGGTGAACTTGACCCCTCAAAGACTGCCCAGAATGTGAGCTCCCCACCAAATCCAGTTCAGATCCCAGGGTCAAGAATGGGCAAAGTTCGAGACCCACTTCTCATCACTCATCTCTCTCTTCCAAGCTCTGAATCACACGCTACTGGCCAAAGCTTCCCCAGGAATCCAGGACCACACACCTACCTCCCCCAATCCTCCTGGCTGCTGGCTGCTCGTGTTACCTGGGTTTTGCCGCTACCTGGGACTCCCACGATTTCAGTCACTTCTCCAGTGTAGAGACCAGCATCAAGCAGTTTGTCTAGGCTGATGGCAGAAGAGGAAGGAAGGGAATCAACCCAGGGGACTGGAGAGTAGGGAGGGAAGTAGTAGCCAAGGAGAAAAACACGACATTCCTTCCAAGCACTGGTTCCGTCCCGAGACGGTGGCTTAAAAACCATCTCTCGCCCAGCTGGTGTAGCTCAGTGGATTGGGCGCGGGCTGGGAACCAGAGGGTCCCGGTTCGATTCCCAGTCGGGGCACATGCCTGGGTTGCAGGCCAGGTCCCCAATGAGGGCCATGTGAGAGGCAACCATACATTGCTCTTTCTCCCTCCCTTCTCCTCTCTCTGAAAATAAATAAATAAAATCTTTAAAAAAAAAAAAAAAAAACCATCTCTCCGCAGAGGTCTTTGCTGCCCCATCAGGTCTTCCTTGAATTCTCCATCTCGGCCCCAAGTGAGCTTCCTTGATAATATTTATCATTTTTTTAACTTGGAAATCATTATAGATTCACAGGAAGTTGCAAAAAAAAATGTACAGGGAGGCCCCATGTACCCTTCCCCTGGTCTTCCCCAATGGCAGACCCCACATGGTGAGATGAACCGTACTCCGGTTCAATGTCACAGATTGACACTGACGTGGTCACAGAGCCTATTCCGATTTCGCCAGGGTTACTTTCACGTCTGTGTGTGCAGTTCTAAGCCATGTGATCACGTCTCCATGAACGATTATGTATCCACCACAATCAAGACACAGAGCATTTCCATCCCTACAAGGCTCCCTTGTGCTCCCCTTTTATAAGCACATGCCCGCCCCGACGCCCAGCCTCCCACCCCTGGCAGCCACTGACCTGCTCTCCATCTCTACCGTTACCTCGAGAACGTCACATACGCAGAATCATAAAGCATGTAACCTCTGTGACGGGTGCTTCCACTCAGCGCCGTTCCGCTGAGACCCGTCCAAGCTGTTGCGTGTGGGTGGTTTGTTCATGCTGTCACCGAGCGGCGTTCCGCGGCACGGACACACCAAGTTCGTTTAACTGTCCGCCCACTGGAGGACATTCCAGCTGTTTCCAGTTTGGGACAATTATAAGTAGAGCTGCTACGAACATTTATGTAAAAATTTTGCATACACCTAAGTTTTTATTTCTCTGGAATAAATGCCCAAGAATACATGTCTGGGATGGAAAGTAGGGGCATATTAATTTTATATGAAACCACTATTTTCCAGAGTGGCTGTGCCATTTCACTTTTCCACCAGCAATGTATGAGTAATCCAGCTTCTCCACATCCTCACCAGCATGCGGTGTTATCATCATTTTTTATTTTAGCCATTCTGATAGGTGTATAGTAATATCTCACTGTGGTTTTAATTTGCATTTCCCTAATGAATAACGATGTTGAACATCCTTTTATGTGATTACTTGCTACCTGTATGCCTCCTCTGGTGAAATGTCTGTTCATGCCTTTTGCCCATTTTCTAATTAGATTGCGTCCCTGTTGAGGTTTAAGAATTTTTCATATATTCTAGATGCAAATCCTTTGGTGAGTATATAGCTTTAAAATATTTTCCCTATTTTATAGCTTGTTTTTTTCATCCACTTTTGCAGAGTAAAAGTTTTTAGTTTCAATTAGTGTTTAATTTTGACTTACTTATGTAAAAAAATTATGGATTTTAATGCTCATACTTTCATTTCAAATCTAAGAACTCTTTGTCTCATCCTAGTTCCCAAAGATTTTCTCCTATTTTGTTCTGAAAGATTGATAGTTTAAAGTTTTTCATTGAAGCCCATGATCCATTTTCAATTTTAGGCTCATCTATTTATTACCTGTGATTTTCAATAGCTCCAGCACCCTTTGCTCAAAAGGCTGTATTTCTCCTCCACTGAAGTGTTTTTGCATCTTTGTCAAAAAACAGTTGGACATATTTGGGGTCTATTTCTGGGCCCTCTATTCTGCTCCATCGATCTGTACGTCTGTCTCTTCGCAATGCCACATTTGTCTTGATTACTGCAGCTATAGAGTAAGCCTTACGGTTTGGTAGAGTGATTCCTGCACCTTTATTCTTCTTTTTCAAAATTGTTTTAGCTGTTCTAGGCCATTGGCTCTTCCATAAAATTATTAGAATAAGCCTATTTCTACAAATAACCTTGCTGGGGTTTTTGGTAGGAACTGCATTAAAGCTATCGATCATTTTCGGGAGAACTGGTATCTTTGCTATGTTCAGCCTCCCAATCCACAAACCGCGCTCCATTTACTGGGGTCCTCTTTGTTTCTTTCATCAGCCATTTTTCATGGTCGGCATACAGATCCTACCCCTATTTTGTTAGATGGAGACCTATGTGTTTCATTTTCTTGGAAGCAATTTTAAATGGGATTGTGTTTTTAATTTTCATTTCCACATGTTCATTTCAAGTGTATAGAAACACAATTGATTTTTACATGCTACTCTCACGTCCTGCGACCTTGCTGAGTTCACTTAGTACTTGGTGGTTCTAGGACCTGGAATTATTTTCTGTTTGCTTGTTTTTGTCTGCCTTGCCCATTAGGCCCAGAGGCCCCTGGGGCAAGAGCTGGGCCTTGCTCACTATCAACACCAACGTTGGCACGGCAACCGAAACCCAGGAGACGGCGCAGTAAGTGTTCCCAGAGAAAGGCGTGATGGGACGGTGCTGCTTAGTCCCTGTTATTGCCAGCACTCCGGCTGTGGAAGCCTTGGGGTAAAACTCAAGACACAGCCAATTCCTAATCCAAGTCCCATCCCTGAACCACCACGACGCAGACAACGCACAGCCTCCACGCCCTGCCCAACCCACAGGCTGAAGGCCCTCCTCCCCCACAGAGCCTGCGCCAGGGCAGCCCGCCCCGACCACAAGCACCCTCCACCTACCCCTGCACACACCTTCACGGGTGCCAGCCCCCGAAACAGTTCTGAAGACCTCCCAGGTACAGGCCAAGTAGCGCCTCAGCAAGCACCCAATCGACTTCAGTTCCAGGGACCCTGTGATCACAACCACAGGCCCTGGCCGGGAGGAACGCTCTGGTCACCACTGCAGCCCTGCATCTCCTTGGGACAACTGTGTTCACCCTGCCTGTTTAATAAGCATCTGTTTGAAAAGGCACCCAGCCTCTACACCTCCTGGAGCCCCTTCCTCCCACTGAGATCAGAGAACCCCAGTCCCGTTACACCAGCACGCCCCCAACCCGGGACCTGGTTAGAAATGCACACTCTCAGGCCCCACCTGGGGGCGGAGACAGCATCTGAGTCCCAGCAAAGCTTCCGTTTGGATGCATGCGGAGTTTGAAAACCATTAGGCTACTGATTCTCAATCCTGCCTGCCTATTACAATCACCTAAGGAGGTGGAAAGAGAGGCAGGTATCAGCTGTGCCTGCACCCTGGCGTCACTGATGCTTGGGTCCCGCCCCTAGAGAGGGTGATTAAGTTGTCCGTGGAGGCTTGGGCTTTGGCCTGTTTAAAGTAAGCACTTAATAAGTGTTCTTAGAAAGATGAACTAAATAAATAAATACTCTTGAAAGAATGAATTATAGGAGAAAAGCTGGAAATTTCCACACTGGTGACTGGTTGGATAATTATGGGTAAGTCGTGATTTACACATATTACATAATATTATATGACCATTAAAACGATTTGAAGACTTTTTAAAGACACTGGGGACATGTTAAGACATTGGAGAGAACGTGAAGCCACAAAGGGATAGCAGCGCACACGCGATCTGACATGAAACTTATAAAGTAAAAATATCCGTACGAACACCAAAAAACTGAAATTACTGACCGAGACGGTTTTTATTTTTTCTTTGTGTTTCTGCATGTTGCATGTGATCTATTATGAATATGTATTACTTGTAGAGTCAGAAAAACACTAAATGTCATTCGAACAATTTTTATGATGCTCTGCTAACGATCAGATCTGTCATAAAAGTTCACCCATTCAAAAAGAAGTTCCCCGGCGACTGTAGTGTGAGGACGCATTTGGGAGCCCCTGGCTCAGGGCAGCTGAGGCAGGTGGGGCTCAGGCATAAACGAAAGTGCAGGCTCTGAGCCACTGGTCGTGAATCACTGAGAATCAAGCACGTTCTCAGCCGTGAGGACCGCTCTGCCTAAGGAACTCCCAAACCCACCCCAAGCGCCTTCTCACCAGTGTTTTCTCCACGTCTCCCCCCTGCCTAGAGGGCCTTCCTGCTAATCACCTCTAACTGGGCAAGTGCACAAGGAGACAGACCTCAGCCCGCCTCATGGAGCAGAACACCTGGGACTTACCACTTGGTTTGAATATAAATGACTTCTGGGGTTTACCCTCCGCGTTTCCCTCTGATTTGGCTTTTAGGCATTCTTTCAGCCATTCATTCAAACATTGCCTGAGTCGTCCCCCGGCCCCCAGCATTTCCTGAAGGCCTTATTCTAAGACGAGGGAGATCCAGAGCCAAACAAGACATTGCTCTGGGCTTCAAGGAACCACCCATCTCCCCCAACCCACAGAGCCCCTCCCGAGGTCCGCTACCTGCTTCACCGTCCCTGACGAAGATCCCCGCCGCACATCAGCATCACGGCAAAGAAACCTCTTTAATTTGGGCTAATGGAGCATTTCCCAAATTTTTGCCTAAAGAACTTCCCTCCCCCTTCCCTTTTAAAAGTCACATCCAGCCCTGGCTGGGTAGCTCAGTTAGTTCAAGTGTTGTCTCAGTACGCCAAGGTTGCAGGTTTGATCCCCGGTCAGGGCACAAACAAGAATCAACCAATGATGCATCGATAAGTGCAACAACACATCCCTCTCTCTCAGCCCCCTTCCTCTGTCTCCCTAAACATTAATTTAAAAAATTTTAAAGTCACATCCACGAGCTGCCCACAGACCGGCACGAGGAAGGCAGAAACCTAGGGAGCCATCTCTGATTCCTCACACCCATATCCCACCTGGTAGGAAGGCCCATCGCAGCTCCTCGTCAGCGCGTCTCCCACTGTCACCTGCCTTCGATCTGACCCACGCACCCCAGCCCCACCAAGCCTCTCCCGGGCCTCTCTCCTGCCAGCCTCCCTGGGCCTGTCCACCGCGCTCACCTCCACCACGCTGCCAGCACCTCTACTTTCACAATACGACCGCCTGCCTCGAAGGAGGAAACAGGGCAGATAAGTTACAGTAAGACTGTTAGACCTAGGCATGTGACAGTTGTGACTTCAAGTGCCTGCTCTGCCATTTACTAGGTGCATGACCTTGAGCAAGGCACTGAACCTGAGTCCCTGCTGCCTCGCCTGCAGGCTGGTGGTTTTCACTGTAATGTGCTCCGTGGTGGTCGTGAAGAACAAACGAAAAAACACCCCGTGAAGTGCAAGCATAGTGCCTGGTTCTTGGTCAACACCCAGAGAAAGCCCGCCCGTTCCTCAACACCCAAGGCCTGCCTCCTCCACAGAACCTTCCTGAGCCACTCTGCTCTCCCCAGCAGCGGCAGCGGCCCGCTGCAGCTGCAGTCCTGCCAGTTACCAGCTGACTGCTCCCTGAAGCCTTCCTCTGAGTTTGTTGGTTTTATAAGCTCCCCAAGCCCAAAGGCCAAGTCCGCTTCCTGTTAATCACCACTCCCTGGGGAGGCTGTCCCCACACCTTCATGCACCTCTGGTCGGGCTCCCCCACACTCCTTTACGTGCAGGAGCTTGGCCTCACCCATACACCTGTCAACTGCACGTGGCTGGCAACCAGCTGGCCCTCAGCCAGTGCTTGATGGATAACAGACTCAGATCCCCAACCAGGAGGGGCAAGCACCACGCTGGGTGGACCTTACCGTGAGACTACATCCTGAAAGCATCAAGGGCCAAACCAACCTGAAGTCCTTCGTGGTGGTGGATTCTTCACCAAATTCTGCACCAGCAGGCGGGGAAAGGGGTCAGACCCCCTCAGTCAGAAAGTGGCTGTAGTCTTCTACCTCTCCCCTCTCCAAACAGCACAGAGGAACGTAACTGCTCCTTCCGAGTCTCGTCCCCTTCCACCGCAGAGTGTGGGGTGTGAATCAAGCACCCCACGGCTGCTCCCCAGATCCACCCCTTGCTCTTCTTGGGCTCAACTCAAGGGGTTAATAATCACTAACGCACACTCTGAGATTATATAACCTGTCGTCAATGGCTGGGAGATACGAGGCGCTCAATAAACGCTAGCCCTGCATGTTCTTTCTTGTCCTGTCCTTAAGTGAAATAGGACAGAGAGCCCGAGAAGAGCTGCTCTCATCTGCTGAATAATAACAAAATACTGGCACCTTGTGTTACAGAGCAGCGGTTATTAATCAGGGGCAATTCTGTCCCTCAGGGGTCACCTGGCAATGTCTGGAGACATTTCCGATTGTCACAACTTGGGGGAGGAGGGAAGTGCTACTGGCATCTGGGGGAGAGAGGCAAGGGAATGCAGCCCACAGGCCACACCCCCTGCCCCCCAGCAAATAATGATGTGTCCCAAAATGTTGGGAGCGTGGGGTCGCCAAACCCTGCAGTAAGAGAGCTCAGAAGTCCTGACCACGGGTCCACACTGCCCTCACCCCCGCTTGAGAAACCCTACTCTCTCTAGACTCAAGCACCAAAAGCCAAGCCAGAAGCATCCATACCTTCCGGCCTCTCACTTTCTTCCCAAAGTGCACATACAAACCTTCCAATGCCGGTGGACAGGATGGCAGTGGAGGTCTTGAGTTCCTCGTAGAGATCAGCGCCATTGAAGGGGAAAGCTGAGAACTGAGCCAGCAGCACCCGCCTCAGGGCAACCAGGGCCTGCAGAAGGGGGTGCGGGCAGCTCAGGACCGAGCCTGGGGCACTTTGCACCCAAAGCAGAGCAGAGAACTCAGGAATGAGCAGTGACCGGGCAAGGGAGGAGCATCCCAGAGTCCCCTCCCCACTCCTGGATCTCTGGGAACTCTTTGCTCGGGGACAGACATTTACAGACGCCCAGGTTTGGAACGAGATCATCAGCTCACCTTATAAGACAAGCCACATTTCTGGGCTACCTCCTCCAGGTCTGCGGAAACCAGGTCCGCCACTGAAAACAAAACGTGTAGTTGATTGGCAGGAAGGGCGGGGCTTCCCGTGCTTGGCTTTTCCCGGTCTGTGAAATGGGGTGACAATGCTACCTTGGGGCAGGCCCTCTTAGGAAGCCTCCGAGAACCTACAGAGCCGCAGGACCCGGCGTGGTGCCAGGCACACAGTAGGGGTTCTGCGCTGCTTGGGGCTTGGCTCGACCACGCCCACCTCCCCGAGCCTCTCCACCAGGGTGGGGAGCAGAGGAGGGAGGGGACGCAGGGGACGCCCCCCCCGGGTACGGTCCGTGGGGTCGGCCTCCGCGGTGTGCCCAGCTGCGTGGCACGCGCACGCGGTCACCTGTTTTGATTCCGTGGCTCCTCAGAAGCTGGACCGTGTCCTGGGTAAGGCCTGGGCAAAGGCCGGCCCTGAGCACACCCATGTTCCCTGGGAACTCAGGCCGCCCGTCCCGTGGACGCCCGCAGCGCCCTTCCAGACGCCCCTCGGCGCCCCTTTCTGGATCGGGGGCAGGCGGCGCGGAGGGTGCGGCCCCACGCCCGGTCCCCCGCGCCCAAGATCCGCCAGTCCCCGCCCGGCCGCCGCTTCCGGCTTCCAGGTTCCAAAGCCGGGCCGGCAGCGCCACCTGCTGGCCGTGAGGGACGGATGCGCGGCCTCCTGCGACCCGTTGTTTGGGGCGGAAACTAGCGGAGTCTGAGCCGCCCCAGCGCACAGCGACCCATTTCCACCTGGGCCTACGTCGCCTGCGGGCGCCACGTGCGCTCCGAGTCCGCGCCAAACACGCAAGCAGAGTGATCCTCTGTTCTAAACGCTGGGCCAGAAAGTTCCAGAAGATTGGCCGTCCCGACCCTCAAGGGACCAACCTATTGGTGAGGGCAAGGCAGTGAAGAGAAGTCCAATCAACCAGATAGGACATTACAGATTACTGGATGGGTGCCAAGAACACAGAGAGGGCACCTGTTTCTCTGATTTGTCCATTTTTAATAAATAACACTTTTTATTGATTGATTTCAGAGAGAGAGAGGACGGGGGGAGAGAGAGATTGATTTTTGTTGTTCCCCTCATTTGTGCATTCATTGGTTGATTCTTATAGGTGGGTGCCCTGACCCGGGATCTAACCTGCAACCTTTGCGTGTAGGGAGGATGCTCTAGCCAACTGCGCTACCTGGTCAGGGCCAATAACATTCAAACAAACAAGAATGCTGAGCATATAGGACACAAAATACAAGATTTCTTTCCTTCGCCTCATCCTCTGGAAGAAACGTAACAACCTTACAGGGGTATCTCCTCCTAATCCAATGAGGTAGGCGCTATTTTTACCATTGTTCCACAAATGAGGAAGCGGTGGCTCCGGGAGATGCGGTCACGTGCCAGAGAGGACAGAGCCTGTGAGGGCAGAGCTGGACTTAGATCAGGCAAATGCCCTCTGAGGGCAAAGCCAGTACAGCTTTAACAGCCTCTCTTCCTACCCTGGAAGTTGTACGTGTGTTTTCCTACCATGGAGTTGTTTCCTTGAGAATAGAAATAGTGTCTGGTCCACCTCTGTCACTCGACGCATGGGGACACTTGGGGGCAGAGTGTGGCACGTTTAGAATCCTAGCAGCAAAACCTAGGTATGTCGACGCCCTGAATCCCGTGTACCATCCATGCTCTCCCTGTGCCTGCAGACCGGACATAGCGGGGGTTGCTGCATGCAGTTTCTGGACAAGGTGCCTCAGCCTCCCACCGTCTCCCACTCCCACAGACCCGCGCCAGTGCCGCCTCCCTCCACGCCCTGATGCCATTGTCCCATCTTCCCCTCCCTCCTTCCCAGGGCAGCACCAAAGGTCCCGCAGGTGGTAAGCGTTTTGATCTTCAGAGAAGGGCAGCGCTGCTGCCGAACCGAACCGCAGAGCGGCAGAGCAGGAAGGGTGATGGAGTCTGCTCCTTGGCTCCACTCCACTCGGCACCCCGACCCTGGCCCTGGGCAACAGCAGCCCCTGATTGTTACACTCTGTGATGATTGTGAAGTCAGCTCATTGCACCCCCATCCCAACTAAACTAAGGTGGGCCTGCTGCCTCCAGTTCCTCTCTGCTTCCTGTCTGCTTGGTTGTCCTGCATGGTGACCGCTGCGGTCCCAAACAACCCAGATGGCATCAGAGGTGTTCTGTAAAGTGGGAGATGGGAAGGAGGCCATGATGAAAAAGGAAACCCTCAACGTTTTGAATCCGATGTCGGAGCCCTTTCCGAACCCCAAGTCTATGAACAGGACGGTGGCCACCAAAGGGTTCCTACTTTCCTCAAGGGGCAGTTTGGTTAACTTCACAGAGGAAGATATCGCCAATCTCCAGTAAGACACAAGTCTGGTCTTTTCCTCCTTTCTCAGCCTGGAGCTGGGGGGTGGGGAGGGGCTTGACGAAGAGGTACTTGTCACAACCTGGGCCTTGGACTTTCTGGGAAGGGCATGTGTGCAGGTTGCGTCATGGATTCCTGATCTCTGATCTGTTCTTGGAGGCATGTAGGGCTCCCACTGCAGGAAGCCTTCCAGGATTAGTCAGAGATTTGTTGTTGTTGTTGTTGTTTTTAACTTTATTGTTGTTCAAGTACAGTTTTCTGCCTTTTCCCCTCACCTCTCCCAACCCCTCTCCAGCCATCCCTACCTTCCTCCCTGATTCCAACCCCCCTTGGTTTTGTCCATGTGTCCTTTATAGTCGGTCCGAGATTTGACGACTGTGCATCCCTAGTGTAGTTGGGGTCCTCGCCCCTCCCCCAGACACCTCTGTCCCCGTTCTCTCCCCCACAGCTCCTCTCTCAATCCTCCCTTTTGGTGCTGTCCCCTTCCTATGTCCCCCCAGTAGCCTGTCTGTGTCCAGACTGAGGCTTACTGCTCCTCCTCAGTGATTCTGGGTTCCCTTTACTTCATCCCACAAAACTCCAGGAGCTCCTGCATGGTGTCTGGCCCAGGGTCAAGTTCTGGAATGTACAGCTGAAAAGCACAGGCTTTGTTTGCCTCCAAGGAGCTCCCCGCCCAGTGTGTGTGTGTGTGTCAAGAATCAAGACTCATACAGTGTGGTCTGTGCTGTGATAGGACACCTTGAGAAAATGGAAGAGGCTTGGGAGAGGGTGCAGTTCAGGGAGGCTTCTTGGAGGAGGTGATATGTGAGCTGAATGTCCTAGGAAGGGAAGGAGCGAGCCAGTGAAGGGGTTGGTGCAGGTTGCTGCAGGCGGGAGGAATCGTCTGCAAGGTGTTTCCATGGTGTGTGACCTCTGCATTCATAATGGCCCTGTACTTACTTTAAAGCTCCCTGTCACTCTCTTGAAATTCTTAATGATTTCTGAAGGGGACCCACATGCTACCGTATTTTGCCATGTATAATGCACACCCACATTTTGGGCCCAAACTTTCAGGAAAAAAAAATCTTTCGTTTTAATTTTTAATTCAATTATTTATTTATATACTGGTTTTTTGTATTATAAAGGAATTTTAGCATTTATTTTTGAACATATGGATATCATTATTGCTTTCTAGAGTTACACTTTTTTAAAAAAATTAAAGATTTTATATATTTATTTTTAGAGAGAGGGAAAGAGAGGGAGAGAAACATCTATGTATGGTTGCCCCTCACATACCCCCAACTGGGGACCTGGCCCACAATCCAGGCATGTGCCCTGACTGGGAATTGAACCGTCGACCCTTTGGTTCCCAGCCTGTGCTCAATTCACTGAGCTACACCAGCCAGGGCAGAAAAAAGTTTTTGAGCATTTATTCCAGTATATGTACATTTATCTGTTAATTTTACATGCCATATATATTAATATCATTAAATGTTATAAATTCTAAGTAAATAAATTAGTAATTACATTAAATATTAAAGAGCAAAGCCCTGGCTGGTGTGGCTCAGTGGACTGAGCACCAGCCTGAGAACTGAAGGGTCGCTGGTTGGATTCCCAGTCAGGGCACATGCCTGGGTTGTGGGCCAGGTCCCCAGTGGGGGCCATGTGAGAGGCAACCAAACGATGTTTCTCTCCCTCTCGCTCTCCCTCCCTCTCTAAAAATAAATAAAATCTTTAAAAATAAATAAATATTAAATAGTGCATATATATTAGTAAAGCTTATTTTTCTTTTAAACATTTTCCCACCCTCCAGTAGGTCATTAAGGTCATTCCCTGGGGCCTTTGCACCCCACTTTGGAGGCAGGGCTTAGAGAGTTTTAGCAGCGTTTCTCAAATTGTGGCTCTCAGAACACCTGCATCAGAATTGCCTGAGGATCCTGTGAACTTTAGCAGCTTCCCCAGTCCCGTCTCAGCTGGGGAGGGGGTACCAGGAATCTGCATTTCCCACTCATACATGCCTTGGGGGGTAGACCCACTGCTGCACAGCAGCGAGGATGCTCTGAGCTGTTCAGAAGCAGCTGGGGACCCTCGTGAGTCAGGCCCAGTGCCTGGCCTCCCAGAGCTTCCGGGCTGTGTGGGCTGGCTGGTGTGACCCCCTCCTCCATCGGTCTTCCCTCGCACCCCAGGAAGCCGATGCCAGAGGAGGAGTCTGAATGCAGCTCCGACGACACCAGCGTCTCCCCCGTCTCGTCCACCTTGCTGAATCCCATCAAACTGGCCGTGACCCAGCCCAACAGCAGCTTCTTTGCAGGGCTGCTGGAAGGCGAGCTGAACAAACTCAGCACCTCCCTGGTGGCCAACACAGAAAAGGAGGACCTGACCCTCTGCCTCCACAAGTCCAAGTCCAAAATGGCCCCTGGGGGCCTGCTGGACCTTGACAACCCTGAGCTGGACACGGACACCACCTCGACATCCTCGAAGTCCTCCGTGGTCACGGACGTGCCAGAGGCGCCCTTCATCTGCGAACACACAGTCAGCGACTACACGGCCGTGGTGCGTTTTCTTTCTTCCTCGGGCGCCTGCCGGAGGCTGACTGGCCACCAGTCACTGAGCGGAGCCAGGCCCCGAGTGCCAGTGTGCCAGGCGCTGAGCGGAGCTCTGTGGGGAGTATGAAGATGCCCACCACCTACATCCTGTCCTCAAGTTCATGGGTTAGAGAGGGCATGTCTGTAAGAAACTCCAGTGCAAGCTAGGAAGGGCTCGTTGCTGTAGGGAGGGTTCAGATCAAGTGCCACCAGGAAGTCAGAGGGAAGGAAACATTACTTCCGGGTGCAGGGATTAGCTTGGTGGCTCTTGGTAATATTTGAGCTGGGGCATACAGGTAGGATTTAAATATCAGGAGACGGGGTTCTGGAAGAAGGTATCCCCGGGAGGGGCTGATACTAGCAAAGGCACGTAGGTGAGGAAGGTGGGGGAGGAAACACCCAGGCCCCAACCCAGGGCTTTTCACACATTCATGTCTCTGTAGATCTGATCATCTCGTTAAAAAAAAAAAAAAAAAAAAGATTCCTGCATCCTAGAGGTTCTGATTCAGGAGGTCTGGGGGATGGGGCCTGAGAATTTGTACCGCTAACAAATTCCCAGGTGGTGCTGATGGCCCCGGCCACGTGCTGAGTAGCCCTGTCCTGGAAGCCAAGGGGGAAAGTTAGTCTGGGGGCATTTTCCGGAAGCCCTCCAATGTTAGGCTACTTTATCGGTTTTTCTGTAAGCAGTAGGGAACAGCTTTTTGCAGAGCTTTTAATCTGGTGATGGATGCAATCTGGGTGAGCTTTAGGAAGATGAATCTGGGGGCCCGATTGTTGGGAGGCCTGGGGCCCCATTTCTTCCCAGCCACCAGCACCCTCGGCATCCTATGGCCACATGGGAGAAGTTTTTGTTCCCCCTCTCACCCCACCCCCAACTTAGGTGTTCGGCATCAGAAACCAGCAGGGCAGGGCCAGCAACCTGTGTTTTTTAACGAGTCCCCTGGGGTATTCCATGCACAGCAGTTTGAGAACTTCTGGCCTGGAGAGAGGAGCCAGCCAGCCAGGAATCTGCAGTGTTATTGAAACTCCCTCAGATGCGTAGTCAGGCTCGCATGGCGACCTCAGCTGTGGCACACGGGCTCTGGAGCTGTCGGTTTGATCCCCGACTCTCGCTTAATTGCTGTGTGACCGTGGGCCAACCACTTACCCTCTCTGAACCTTTAACCCCACCTGCGATGAGAGAGGCAGGCAAGATAATCTCCCAGGTCCCCCTCAACGGACATAGTCTGGAACGGCGATTTTCAACTGGTGTGCTGTGAGAATTTTTAGAACACACAAGTGCTGTGGCATAACCGGTTGACCATTTACTATCAAGTATTGCATGTTTTAAAAACTCTCGCAATACACTGGTTGAGAATCACTGGTCTGGAAGAGAGGAATGAAGGCGCACTCCACGTGGGCGGGCTGTGCAGGAAGATGAGCACAAGCAGCTGGTAGTTCCAATCCAGCTGGAGTACCCCACACCCCCATCAGACCTGCCTCAGCTCCAGCAGGGCCTGGGATGGCAGTGGGAGTGGGGGGGGGGGACGAGGAGTAGGGGCAGGGGGTGGAAGCGGGCATTCCCACCCATGTGGGGTGGCGATGGGGGCCAGGTCTGAGGAAGCCTCCGGGGCTCTCTTCCCCCAGATTTCCTGGACCTACGCCCTGAGCAAGCAGCCAGTCAGTTTCTACCAGGTCCTGCTGCAGGAGGTAGTCAAGAATGACAAGGACCCGAAGACAAAGATTCGCCCGTGGATCTTCCACAAGATCTTAGGCACCACTGTCAAGCTGATGGAGCTGAAGCCTAACACAAGTTACTGCCTCATCGTCAGAGCCGCCAACACGGCCGGGGTGGGGAAGTGGTGCAAGCCCTACAAAGTGAGCCCCGGGGGACAGGCGCCCAAGGGGTGGGGGAGAAGTCCGCATGGGGGGCTCTGGAGGATGGGCGCCCCCCCCTACGCCCACAACTCGTCTCCCTGCTTGCTTTCCTTCCACCCACGCACATATACAACTGCAGGCTGCTCTGTCCTGGGAGGTTTAAGGATTAAGCCACTCTGGTGCCCACCGGGAATGCAAAGTACTGTGCTCATCAGCATAAGGGTCACCTTCCAACTCAGTACCAATGATTGCTTGTGAATGGCTCAGGAAGTCCAGGGCATTGACAGAGAAGGCAGAGGGCGGACAAAGAAGGGAGCAGCCTGGGGGGTAGGGAGGGGCCTGCAGTGGGGGAGGGGCCAAGTACACAGGCCTATGGTTGGAAACATCACAGGCTGGAACTGTACCTCTCCGTACCTGCTGCTTCTGGTGTGGACAGGTAGGTTGGCCGGGCTCTGTAGCTAAGATCCCATTTAGCAAACCAACCAGGGGTGGCAACGACGGAGAGGTCAGGCCTGGGAAGGAAGCCTGAGGGATTTTCTCGTGTGATTTCAGTTTGCAACTGTTGCCAACGACCTGAGCAGCTTCCCAGAGAACAACCCCATCCAGGTCACGGTGCGACGCAAGGAGCCGCAGCGGAAGACGGTGGCCATCAGGCCAGACGAGATGCGGAGGCTGGAAGATCTGGAAAGCCTACTTCCTTACTGAGGAGGAGGGTCCAGGACCCTGCGGGCCAGGTCAGCCGCTGGGCACCCCCTCCCCACATCTGGGCTAGGTCCAGGTCCCTCATTAAAGAACTGCAGGTCGCTCGGCACCTCTACATTCTGCTTCATGCTGTGCACAGCCTCAGCTGGGCTGCTGGCATCCACCTTCCTCGCTTCTGCCAGAACCGAGTCCAGGTGGGCGGGGAGGATGGAAGGGCAATGAGATGCCGCCACCACCTACTGCCCGGCTCTGCCCGCATAGCCCCCTTTCGTCCCCCAGGAGGAAGAGACGGGTACTCAGACTGAAGCTCACACCAGGAAAACCAGGAACGTGGGACAGGGGTGGTGGCAGCCCCCCTCCCCAACCACACACCCTGTCAGCAGCAGGCTTGAGCTCTGGTGGGACACGGTGCACATTACACGTGCTGTGGGCCATCTATTCAATTTTGGCTCTTCTTGGATGTGAGGGCACAAGCCATTTAAGCTTCCTGAGCTGTTTTGTCATCAAAAATATGGGGACGTGGGACCATTCCAGGTGTGGCTGTCCGGTTACCGTGAGCAACTGCCGCCTCCCTTTGCTGCCTGCAGCAATCACTGCAGAGACGTGCAAGGTGGAAGCCGAGGGCCGCAGCTAGGGATGTGTAAAACTAAACGCACAGATGGGGGTGGGGGAGGGTGTTCCACAGATTGGAAATGCCGTGGCCCTGAGCAGTCCATACAAGTGAGGTTTAGAAGTTCAGCCGGGCCCTGGCCAGCTGGCTGAATTGGTTAGAGCATCATCCCAATGTGCCAAGGTTCTGGGTTCGATCCCTGATCAGGGCACATACAAGCAATCAGTGCATAAATAAGTGAAACAAACCCATGCTCTTCTCTCTCCTTTCCTCTAAAATCAATTAAAAAACACGCCATTCAACCTCAGTCATCCGCCTTAGCACTGGAAGAGGAGAAAGTGCAGGCAGGATGCATGGAAGACAAGATCTTGGTGCGGCGTCTCTTCACGCCACGAAGTCCTCAGGGGACAGAGAGCCACCCTCCAGAACCACACCACACCAACCCCGCTAGAGTCCTCGCCCCCGCCCGCCCCCGCGTGCCCCATTGAGACAGTCAGCCGGGGCAGCAGCCGCCGCCTTCCTGTCTGAATCCTGAGAGGGCCTGGCTCGGAGTTCGGGGCACATGGAAGTGTGTTGGGTGGGGGCTGAGGAAGGCACCCAGCAGCACTCCCTGTGCCGATGACAGTGCTGTCTGTCTGTGCTGTCCGACACCATGAGCGGCCTGGAGCCAGTGTGACTGAGGACAGCACTCGTCAGCGCATGGGGTGCTAGTTAACACAAACGGCCACACCAGACGGCACAGCCTCCGACCACTCTCTGGCCGCTCCGCCAGCCTCCCCGGCCACAGCCGGCCTCCCTCCCGCAGGCACAGGGCGGAGAGCAGCCAGGCGACTTCCTGGCCTGTGTGGTTTGGGGGTAATCCAGCACGGAGGAGGCTGAACGAAGGACATGGCACAGACCTTGAGGTTGAACCCAGATTCTAGACAAGGGATTATCACCCAGGAACACAAAATATAAGTTATTTATTTGGTCACAGAATCTGGGGTCTGCCCCTGAATGGGGCTGATGGGGTCCAGTCACTGCCTGGCCTCCTGCCAGCCCTGATGGCACCAGGAAGGCCCAGAGTGACGGCCAAGGGCTGAGCTCCGCAGTAGCCTCCTGTGACCTGCGATCTCCAGTGCTGGGGAGGGGTCTGTGCAAGGCCAGCAGGCCACACCTGTTCTCCATGTCACCACGCGGCCGCTGGGCTGTCCAGCAGGCAGCTGCCACAGGTCGGGTCCAGGTTGGGGGTCAGGGCGCTGTGGGGCCTCTCACCTCCTCCATCTGTGCGGAAGGGGAGGGACGGGATGGGGGTCCACTGCAGGAAAGGGAGGCTGCCACGTGATCCCAGGGGCCCCCTACAGGCCTGTGGTTTCCCCTCAGCCAACCAGAGCCTGGTTACTGCCTCGCTCAGCGAGGCACCCACCCACCCCACCACCACAGGCCTCAGACCGGGGCCCAGCCCCGTGGGGTGCCCGCCAAGGTTGTCCCATGACCAACGGTAACAGTTCTGTACAAGTACACAGGGCCCCAGGTTCCAAGGTGTGCTCGCCTCGTAGTTTTGATCTTCCTGTCCACTGAAGTGTGATGACCCCGAGACAGGTTAACCAGGCTGTCCCAGATGGCACAGTTTTTGAACCCAGGATTTGAACTAGATCTTAGGGCCTCCAGGTGCAGTGCTAACAAAGAACTCCCGCCTGGCGCTGCAGCGACCCTGGGCCCGCCCTCAGGAGAGGGGCCTCAGCACTGGCGGGGTCTTCCAGTGCCTGCCATTCCCACAGCCCTCCCACTGCCCGCTGAGAACCTGGCTCCACACACCCTCTTGGGACAGTCTGGGGCCCTGGCGAGCCCCCCGAATTCTACGCCACAAGGGAAAGTCACCAAGAGTGACCCCTGGAAGGGCAGCAGAGCCAAGCACACCAACTACCACTTCTCCCAAACTCACATCCGGAGGCACTTGTCCTTCCCACCGCTTGCCACTCGCTGGCCATCTGGGCTCCAGTCGACAGCGTATACCTACACCGGGGAGGAAGAGGAGGAGGGGAGGTGGGGCAGTGGGGAGGGTGAAGAAGGGCACAGCTTCAGCCCCACACCCACCCCCGGCCCACAGGCATCGGCCATACCTCATCCGCGTGGCCTGGCAAGTCAGTGGCCAGCTTCTGGGCCTTCACGTCCCACACCTTCAATGTGCTGTCACTGCTGCCACTGACCAGGAGCCGGCTGTCGGCTGACCACGCAATCTGGTACACAGCAGCCACGTGGCCACGCAGGGAAGCCAGGTACCTGGGCCAAGGGAAGGAGGTGGCAATGAAGATCTTCAAACACATCTGAAGGGCCCTCTCTACGCCCATGGCATGGTCCCAACCCGGCTGCATGTGAGAATCACCTGGGAACTTATACAAAACCCCAATGGCTGGTCCCCCACCCCCAGGACGATGTCATCATCACTGCCCAGTATGCGTCTATAAAATGTCTCCACGTTAGTTGCTTCGAGGGTGCCCCTTCCCAGGACTCCACGCCGACTGAGCTGTGCATGCCTGAGAATCCAACGCGGCCGTCTGCTTAGCCCATCTGCCTGACACCCCCCAACATGAAGCTGCTTGCTGGCAGGTGGCCTGGAGGAACACGTGGCCAGACCACCTGAGACAGACTAGCTGTGTCCACCGGGACAAGTTGTCTCTGACACGCAGTCGTCTGACCTTAGAAAGAAACCGACTGGACACACAGGTGCCGGGGCGTCCCTGGCTCCTCCCTGCCTTTGCCTCTCCTCCAACCTAATTAACCCCGAGGGCGCGTGCCTCGTTACACCAGGGCTTCTTGGACAGAATGACAGGCAGAAGCCCCCGGTGACCTTATTAAACTGCAGATTCTGTGGCTATCACCGATAAATCGACGAACAGCAAGTGCTGGCGAGGATGTGAAGAGGGAGCCGCCGGGCACTGTCGGTGGGAACGCACATTGGTGCAGCCGCTGCGGAAAACAGTATGGGCGTTCCTCAAAAACTAAAAATAAAACTACCGTATGACCCAGCCTTTCCACTTCCGGGCATTTATCCAAAGAGATCCAGAACACTAATTCAAGAAGGTAATATGCATCTCCGTGTTCACTGCAGCATTATTTACAACAGCCAAGGCACGGAGGTAACCTCCGTGTCCACTGACAGGCGAACGGACAAAGCAAATGTGGCGCAGGAACACAGCGGAACACTCCTCAGCCACGCAGAAGAGCGGGACCTCGCCATTTGTGACAAGGTGGATGGGCCCAGAGGGCGTTATGCGAAGTGAACTAAGTCAGGCAAAGATGAATACCACATGATTTCACTTGTATGTGGAATCTAAAAATCAAAATAAAGGAACAAACACAATAAAAACAAACTCCTGTATACGGAGAATACATTGATGGTCGCCAAACTGGAGGAGGGTGGGGGGAAGGGTGAAAAGGGTGAAGGGACTGAGAAGTACAAACCGGTGGTCACAAAACAGTCAGGGGAGGTCAAGTAGAGCAGTGGGAATAGAGGGTCAAGTACAGCGACGGGAACAGAGTCGGCGACACCGCAATGACCACGCACGGTGTCGGGCTGGCACTGGACGCACCGGGGTGACCGCTCTGTAAGGAATGTAATGGCCAGTCTCTCTGCTGTGCACCTGAAACTAATCTGCATGTCGACTATAATTGGAAAACAGGTTAATTAAAAAAAATTTTAAGTGCAGATTCTGATTCGCAAGCTCTGGGTGGGTCCTGGGGTTCTGATTTCTATCAAACACCCCGATGCCGCCGCCGCCGCCGCCGCTGCCCGTCTGCAAACCACGCTTAGAGGAAGGCCAGGTAAGACGGCCTCTCCGCAGGTGTGAGATGAACTAGCGTTCTCAGGGCCACGCAACGCCGCTGCTAAACATACCATCTCCCCCTGACTGGTCTGGCTCGAGACTAAGCATCGGCCTGTGAACCAAAGAGTTGCCGGTTCAATTCCCAGTCAGGGCACATGCCTGGGTTGTGGGCCAGGTCCCCAGTAGAGGATGCGCAAGAGGCAACCACACATTGATGTTTCTCTCCCTCTCTTTTTCCTTCTCTTTCTGTCTAAAAATAAAATAAATAAAATCTTTAAAATAAATAAATATAGCACCTCACTCAAATCTTGTAACGGAAGTAACAGGTCAAGGTTTCTTATTACCGAAGAGGAAACAGAGGCTCAGAAGATCCAAACACTTGTCAAGGCCACACAGCTAGTAAGTGGCCGAGCCACGTTCCTTCCCGAGCAACAGCAGCCTTCTTCTCCCTCCTTGTGCCCCCACTCACTTGCCCATCCTGCCATCCCACAGCTTGATGGACTTGTCGAAGGAGGCACTGGCGACCACGCGGGCATCCGGGGAGAAGAGCACCTGGTTGATGAGGGCCTGGTGTCCCGTCATCCGTGCGAGGGGCTTCTTGTCCTCTGCTGGGGACCACAGGAATAAGGTGAAGTCGTCTGAGCCAGACACCAGCCTCTCGGGGCCCTGGCCCTGGGGGAGGCAGAAAGCACGCTCTGTCAGACTTGGTCGCAGGCAGGAGGATCCGGTCTCGGCTGCAAATAGGCTGCCGATCGCCCAGCACCAGCGACGAGCCTGGGCCAGCCACTAAGTCACAGGAGTTCCTTCCCCCAAAAGGAAACCGCACAAATGCAGGGCAATTTCTAAGATGAGTAAATTGCATGAAAAAGCAAGGGCCAGGACGGTGTGCTACAAAGGGGAAGGATTCCTCACGTGGGTCTGTGCTACTTAGTGACAGGGACACGTTCAGAGAAATGTGTCATTTGGTGACGGTGTCACTGTGTGAGTGTCACAGAGGGCACTCACACAACCTAGGCGGCCCAGCCTCCCCCATGGCCAGGTCGTATGGCTCAGCCTACTGCCCCTCGGTGAGAAGCCTGCGCGGCATGTCACCACACAAAACCACCCGAGAGCACATCAAGCCCACGAGAAAACGATGCAGAGACACGAGACACACTGTTTGTTCACAGCAAGCTCTTCGTAAGCATGCAGTGCGACGGGGCGTTAGGCCCGCTGCATCCCTAGTCAACAGGAATTGTTCATTATCGTCTTATGGGGCCACTATTGCGTGTGGTCCACCGCTGACTGAAACGTCATCACGCAGCACAGGACTGCACTGTACAAGCGTACATACACACACACACGTGCACATATGAAGTCTCTGGAAGGAGAAACGATACTCGTGGCTCTAGATGCTTCCAGAGGGAACAATCGAATACGCAATGGAGATCAGAGGTGGTTCGCTATCCACCCTCTTGTGCTCTTTGAAATGTAGATCATGTGTTCGTACTACTTAAAATTAAAGCAAGGTACCTTGGGAACGCAATAGAGAGAAGCAACTAAAACAAAATGAAATCAAGCAATCCCTGGCACATTAAGATCTTAGAAGAGTGAAAACTAGGCTTTGCAAGAACAACTTTCCAGAAAAGGTACTTTCTAAGGTGGGGCTGGAGGCAGAGGGGGCTGAGCGTCTGGCGTGTCGCGGGGACGAGGAGAGGGAGTGCGGGGCCGGACGTGCCGGCGCGTACTCACCCGCACCAGGTTGTACCGGCTCAGAGCCCTCTCCTTTAACTCCTGCACTGTGGCCACGCACCGGAGAGAGAGAAGGAGATGAGGAACGAGGCTGATCAGAACATCCGAAACAAACAGCAAACGCCCTGGCCTAGGTCCGACTCTCACATGTTAAGCTAGAGAACCGGCTCTTTACCAGGCAGCTCCCTCCCCGCCTTCTCCCGTTCACTCACAGGACCCCTGGATGTCCTGGGGGTTAACTGAGGCCTCGGCTGGCTCGAAGGCCCCTGTGCGCAGGGCATAGTCCGTGCTGAGGGCCATGGTATTCACCCAGTGGCCGTGGCCCTGCAGAGTCCGGCACAGAACGCCCTAGGGGGGAAGGAGACGGGTCAGACACACACACCACTCTCAACCCTGGGGAACCCGCCCCCCGAGATGAGCCCAGGAGACTCAGAGCCAGGACCCTCATTCAGGGGGATCTTAATCACACCACCCCCGTGGCCTCACATCTGCTCGTTTGTAAAGCGGGCACGACGAGCTCAGAGCGATGTTTCTGAAAATATGTTTCCGGGAAGGAAGTTCATCAGAACACCGAGGCTCTGGCCCGGTGAGTCTGGGATACGGCGGGTTCGGGAAAGAAAGCTGAAGAGGCTGCTGCAGCAGGAACTTCCAGAGCCCACCAACGCTAACGGACCCCGGAGCCTCCCTGCAGTGCAGCAGCCCCCGCAGGATCGCCCTGTCCCCCACGCGCCTTCCCGACCTGGCTCCCAGAACACGCCCGGGAAGCACTGGTCGATGTGCCAGCCTCTAGTGCTGGCCTCCCGCGGTCTGGCCTCCCCAGACTGGCTGCCCGACGTCCCCAGCGCTTACGTCGTGAGCCCTCCAGACTTTGAGGGTGCGGTCTTGCGAGGCAGAGTAGAGCAGCCCGTCTCCTCCCCACCGGAGACAGGTGACCGACTGGGTGTGCCCCGTGAGGATGCGCTCGCAGCGGCCCAAGGTTGTGTCCCAGACCCGCACGCTGCCATCCTTGGAGCTGCTGGCCACATAGCGGCACTCGGGGTTCCTGGGGGGAGACGTGACCTCGCTTCTGACCTGGTAATGCCTGTCTTCCCATGGCACTTCCCCACTGCCACTTCAGGAGTCAGGGACAATGTCTAGGTAGCTTTCTGACCTCAAGGTCCAGCTGCACCTCCAGGCAGCTCTCAGACCCTGCAATGAACAGCACACCCCCCCCCCCTGCCCCCAGCAGCGACGCGGGTGCAGAAGACCTTCCCCACTTCCTGCCTTGCGGTCACTGTCAGACTGCCCACCTTGCCCCCTCTGCATTAAGGGGAGTAGAGGACAGCTCTGAACCCCTCGTTCCTTCCTCATCACCCCAGCTGTCAGTGTCTCTTACATGTGGAGGGGCTCCCAGCTCAGGCCTGTGATCCACTTGCTGTGGCCGGCAAGGGTCCTGCCCACCTGCTTCCCTGTGCTTGGGTCCCACAGGAGAATCTGAAAGACACACGTTCACGGAATAACCGTCCCCAACCTTCCTCTGCCCCGCGCACCCTCCCTGAAGACCCAGAACCTGGTTCCGACCCAGCTCCACGAAGGTAGCCCCCGAGTCCCTGTCCAGTCGCCCTGAGCACCATCTACCTGGCCATTCTTGCAGCCTGAAGCCAGCTTCTTGCCGTCTGGGGACCAGGATATGCTAAGGACCCAGTGCCGGTGTCCTAAGAAAGAAGGGGAGGGAGAAAGGAGGAACGTCTGTTTTTACCCCCAATTGCTAGCAGTGCCTGGCACACAGCGAGAAGTCCTAAACCAGTTGCTGAACAAATGAACAATCAAACAAGAGATGAGGCTTCCGAGGCAGAGGGAACGTGCACCCCACGTGCTGAAGCCACGTATCCTGCGGCACAGCTAATACGGCCTCTAATACTCCCTCACGTGGCACGTGGCACAATGCGTTTTCTGTCACCCCTTGAAATCTCCTAACAGCTCTAAGGTATGAAGCCAAGTGAGAATTATCGCCCCCATTTTCCAGAAGAAAAAGCAGCAGCTTAGAAAGGGAGCAGGCAGCCCCCCCCACACGAGGTCCCCGGTCCAGGCACCAGCACCACCTAGGAACTCCAAAAGCAAATCCTCGGGCCACCCCACAGACCGAGAGAGAAAAAACTCCGGGGGCGGGACCCAGCAGTCTGTCGTTTTAACAAGCCCCCCAGGTGATTCTCATGCACACGGAAGTCTGACAACTACTATGGCAGAGGCTGGATTTAAGCCAGGTTCTCCTTGCTACTAGCCAGCCAGTCCTTTCCCACATTCCATGCTCACGCTGCGGTCTGGTCTGCTTGTTCACAAGTGGCTGGCTGGGCTCAGGGGACAGTCTCCTACCAGGGACAGGCAGTCAGTAGATGGACGTGAAGGAGCTGGAACCCGCTCCGGGCCTCCTCACGAATTAAAGCGCTGAGTGAATCCCCCGCCCACCATTAAGACCCCCTAAATGGCTAACTGCACACTGACCCTGGCATGTGAAATGCGGTGTCTCCGTGCTGAGGTCCCAGAAGCGCACGGTGGTGTCTCCAGAGCCACTGGCCAGGTACCTGTGGAGGAAGAGACGCTGCCTGACCTCTGCAGTGGGGACAAGGGGTAGGGTCACCCTGAAACACTGCCCATGTCTGCTGCCTTTCAACTGTCTTCTGGGAGTAGAATCTGGGACTGGACTTTTCTCTCTCCTCTGAGAAGGAGAGGCATAACACGGATGCAATCTGGGAGAAGACCCAGGAGGCCATTCTCTTCTCTTCCTTCCTAAAAGGAATGGCCACAGTTGTAACCACAGGTGAAGTTTCTCATCATCCCCACGGGGCTGTGAGAAGCAAAGAATCCCAATTTCTGCCAGCTGGTGTGGCTCACTGGGTTGGGCATCGTCCCACAAACTGAAAGATCACTGGTTTGATTCCTGGTCAGGGCACTTGCCTGCGCTAGGGGCCAGGTCCCCTGGTTGAGGGAGTGAGAGAGGCAGCCAGTTGATGCTTCTCTCCCTCCCTTCCCCTTTCTCTAAAAATAAATAAATAAAATCCTAAAAAGAACAAAAACAACCCAGTTTCACAGATGATGAAGAAAAACTCAGAAAGGTTAAGTGACTTGCCCAGGTCACACGGCTAGAAGGGGCAGAGCTGAACTTGCAACTCAGACCTCCTGAGATCAAGTCCATGAAGGACTCTTGCAAGGCAGGTGCCCTTGGTCTTCATGGACTGAACCTCACTTGGGAAGCCCTTTACTTGCAACCTGAGTCAAGAGCTTGGGTTCCATGGATCAGAATTTGGGGGTACCCTCCTCACTCCAGCCAGAGGTTGCACCCCCACACTTCCCTCCACAATCCCGCAGCTGTCCTTACTTTCCTGTGGGGCTGAAGGCCACAGAAATGACTGCCTCGCTGTGACCCTCCAAGGAGCTGGTACAGCGGGTCACAGCACGGACCTTGAAGATAGCCTGTGGCTGGTAAATGATGTCGAGAACCTTCTCTGTCTCCACTGCCTGCGACTCCAGTGTCCTCCCCAATGAGGAGACAATCTCAGCATCGTGGACGTAGAAAGCCAGTGGCAGGGGATCCTCCTGGAAGGCAATGGCAAAGGGCAACTTCCCCATCAAAAGCTGGGCAGGGGCCACCTGCCCCAGAGAGACTCGCCCACTGAGCTGTGGGGAGGTCAAGCTTCCCTCTTTCCGGCCACACTGCTTGAGTTACCTGCCCCCCCATTATTCCCCATGGAGGTCGACCTTTTTAATCCTTGAGGAGCAACTGTAAGATGCTTATACAGCACTCTAAAATCCTTTATCTGCAGCCTACCACAGCCCTGGGAGGCAGTCATTCATATTCCCACCTGACAGATGGAAAAACCTCTGAGGCCCTCAGCAGCTAAGTAATTAGCCCAACTTCCTACTGAAATGACTAGTTCAGATTCTTCAGTGTTCTTTAAAAAGAGCACTAAATCCAGGACTAGTATATATCATTGTGCGGTGTTTTCCAAACCACTGCACCCTGCTGTACAATGTGTTAAAAAGCATCCAAAAAGCTGTTTATAAAGGCAGACTCCCAGCTTCACCCCAGGGTCTGGTGTAGTAAGTCTGGGGCGGAGTGCATGTACTGCATTTTTAAGCACCTCCCACCCCTACAGAGGGCAATGCTTTGAAAACATTGACTTGGAAGTTAAAAGAACAGGGCTTTGAGTTTGACACATCTGGGTTCCAATTCCAAATCCAACATCGACTGCGTAGCATCGTGCGAATAACTTCATGCCTCCGACCACCCTGGAACGTGGGGGTAATTAATCAGGGGCTGTGGCGGGGAATCATTTGACAATGCTTGTGGACCGCGATGGTCGGCGTGTAAAGCGCTCTCACACGGAAGCATCTTTCTGACCTTCCGCCGAGTAAGTGGCACTCCATGGACTCGCCCCCGGCTGTACTGCCGGCTGTCGGCGAATGGTAAGGGCCCTTTCGGTCTCCTGATCCCCTGTGGGCCCGACCCGGGCGGCGCCGGCCACCGCTCACCTGGGCCAGCAGGGCGTTGCATATGAGCTGCAGCTTGTCCGGGGTGATGTCCACCGGCACGTCGAACGGGGATCCCAGCAGCTGCCCGCCCTCATCCTGGAACTGCACTAGCAGCCGCTGCACGTCGCGCGCCGCCGCCTCGTCCTGCGCCAACAAGCGCAGCAGGCGTCAGTCACACGGCTGGGACGGAAGGGTCCCCGCTTCCACCTCCCTCCCGCATCGTGGATCCGCGGCCCCAGCGCCCGGTCGCGACGCCCCCGCCCACATTCACGCACACCCACCGCCACCGCCGCCGCCGCCATCCCGCGTCCCCACGTGGAGAAGGAAGACTCTGTGGGACAGAGCGCCGCCCCCGTGGTCGGGTGGTGCCCCAGCGCGCGACATTGCCCTCTGGTGTTGCGGAGGGAAAGTGTCGCGCCGCGCCAGGCCTCCGGCCTGGGGAATGGGCTTACCTAGTACCCACCTCCTGTTGGACAGCTCGCTGCCGCCACGGTGGATCTCTCCCAGCGCCTGGCCAGATGCAAACAGCCTTTTGCCTCTTCAGCACAGGGATTCTTGCCCCACTTTATAGATGGGGAAGTCGAGGTTCTGAGCGGTTGATTTTCCCCGAGATCACAGAAATGGCAGAAGACTAAATAGGCTCCAGGCAGCAGCGCTCTGTAGGGGATGGCTTACAAAGCCGAGGGCTATTGGGTGGAAGGCAGAAATGATTATTCTTTTTTATTAGAAAAAGTGACTTATTGTATTTGTATTACACATGTTTATTTACAAAAATTAGAATCCATGGATAAAAAATAAAATAGAATTAAAAATCCCTATAACTTTACCCACCTGGAAATAAGTCACTGTTTAAAAAATAAATTATTGGGATGACATTGGTTACTAAGATTATGTAAGTTTCAAGTGTCCAGTGTGATAATGCAGCGTCTGTACGTTGCACTGTGCGCTCATCACCCAGAGTTTAGTCTCCTTCCGTCACCGTATGGTTGACCTCCTTTATCCTCTTTAACCTCCCGCTACCCTCTTCCCCATCTTCCTTTTTTTGTTTTTTTTTGTTTGTTTGTTTTTTTGTTTTTAGAGAGAGAGGGGAAGGGAGGGAGAGAGGGAGAGAAACAGCAACATGTGGTTGCCTCTCACATGGCCCCCACTGGGGACCTGGCCTGCAACCCAGGCATGTGCCCTGACTGGGAATCAAACCGGGACCCTCTGGTTCCCAGCCCGCGCTCAATCCAGTGAGCTACACCAGCCAGGGCCCCATCTTCGTTTTTAAAATGGATTAAATCAGTTAAATATCTCATGAGTACAAAGGCAGAAGTGCCTATGGTTCTCGACACCAGAAAACAATGACAATCGTGACAATGACAGCAATATGTCAAGCACTGTTCTGAGTGCTTTACGCATACGCCTCGTAATGCTCACAGCACCCCCCACCCCCACCCCACCCCGCCCCGGTCACAGATGCGGACCTGAAGCCAAGAACGAAGAGCAGGAGCCGCGTCCCCAGAAACCTGGGTTTTCCCTGTCGGCCCTCCTCTCCCTCGCCCCTCAGCCCCACAGGTCCGGGCAGCCGCAGGCTCTGTTCTCTCCACCTCCGCGGGGGGCACTCTGCTCTGAGTCCCTGTGGTTTCCCATGCCCCCTCTTCTCTTGCCTCCCTGTTTTTATTTTCGCCTCCTCCCATGCGTTCTCCGCACTGCAACAGGTGTGATGGCTTCGAACCAAAAATCTGGTCTGTTTCTCCCTGCCTAAGCCCCTGCAGTAGCTCCCATGACATGCAGAGAAAAAAATTCAAACTCCTAATGAGGGTCGATTCAGCCTTGATTACCCCTTCAGCTGTTCCTCTCTAAGATCAAATCCTTCTGGCTTTCTCTTGGTTCTTCCAAGGCCTGAATGACCCTCCCTGCATCAGTGCTTTTGCACACACGGGTTTCTCTGTCTGGGAATGTTATGTTCTGAACCATGTCCCCCCAAACCCTCAATTCATATGTTGAAGCCCTGACCCCCAGTGTGACTGTATTTGGAGGCAGGACCTGTAAGGAAGTCATAAAGGTTAAGGGAGATCATAAGGATGGGACCCTGATCCTGTAGGGCTGGTGTCCTTTCAGGGAAAGGAAGAGACACTGGAGCTCTCTCTCTCTCTCTGCACTCGCACAGAGAAGCGGCCAGGTAAACACACGGAGAGAAGCCGGCTGTCTACAAGCCAGGAAGAGAAGTCCCATCAGAAACCAGCCCCGATGGCCCCTTGATCTTACACTTTTAGCTTCCAGACTTGCAAGAAAATATTTTTCTGATGTTTAAGCCGGTGTTAAGTCCGGTGTTTTGTTATGGCAGCTCTAGCAAACTGATACAAGTTTCTCACTCTGCAGGTCATTCCTCAAATATTCATTCATTCGTTCATTCACTCCTTCATTCTTTCTGCAGGTGTACTGAGCCTCGCTCTCCGGCAGGCATTGGTCGAGGAGCGCTCCGTCTATTGACTCCTTTAATCACTCAGGGAAACCTTCTGTAAAACGGCATCGTGGTCCCCTCTTAGATGTCTTCAAAACATCCAGGTATTCCTCATATTTAAAGTGGCAGGTTTATGGAATTATTTTATTCATTTATTCAATAAATGTTGTTGAGCGCCTACTATGTACCACACACTATTACAGGCACTCACTTGGGGTATGTGAGTGAACAAAATAAGACACCGGTCCTTGTTCTCATGAGTGCTCTCTGTTTTTGTGACCATTCACAGGTCCTGGCCTGTAATAGATGTTTCAGAAATGCTTGTGGAATGAACGACTGAATCAGACTTTATATCTGGGATTCACTGGACATGAAGTCACAGGGGTGGCAAAACCCTTTGTCATATTACCTCATTGCTACAGAGAACTTGTCCCACAAAGGGATGCAGGGTTGGGGACACCATGAGCTCAGGGAACTCATCCATCCATCCATCCATTCTTTTATTTGGTCAACAAACATATTTTATTTGTGAAAAAACATACATCAGGGACGGGCCTTGTGTCCAGCACACAGTAGAACTTGCCCAAAGTCATGGCTGTGTGTTCAAGGTCACGGAGCCAGGAGCAGGACCCAGTGTGGGTAGCCCACCTTTGCCTTCTCTTCAGCGTCTTTCTCAGCCCAGGTCTGGTAAGTTTGAGGATGCACGATGCACGGGGAGGGGGTCCAATGATGGTAAGTAAACCAAAGCATCCGCATGCGGGCACCATTCCTTCATCTGTGCATGCAGTCAGGAAGCCCACACTGGGCACTGACCCCGCCAGGCTCTGCCCAGAGAAGTCCAGCTGCCTGAGATGCTGCACTTGCTTGCGGAGTAGAGACTCAGAGCCCAGGCCTGGAGGCACGGAAGGCGAGAGAGTTCTGAGTCCCAGTAGGCACAACCCCATGCGTTTGCCTCGGGAACCCTTAGTTGGATGGGGAGAAACAAGTCCTGCCCCACCCCAGGGTGTTCTCTCTAGCGGTGAGCACACAACTCTTCTCCCAGGAAGACCGCTTTCTGGTGAGGGAGACTCAGCTTGTCCCGGGGAGTTCCCAGTCAGATAGGGGGCACAGGCCTTGGTCCCCGGGAACGGCCAGGCTGACCCTGCTCTTGGAGAGGAGAAGACTTCAGGGTGCTGGGGAGTTCCCAGCCAGACAGGAGAGGTTGGCTGAGTGGGAGGAGCAGGAGAAGCCATGCAGATCAAAGCCGAACCCGCTCACACTAAACTGAGTCAACAAGTCGCTGGTCTTTCTGTAAAGTGAGGGGCATTTTCAACAAGTGAATGCCAGAGGGACAGGAAAGTTGTGGACAAGAAGAGGGGAAGAATGTTCCTCCTCTTCCTCCCACCTCCCTCCAGAAGGGCATTTCTGGAAGCCTCCAGTTCCTCCGGGACCTGGGCAGCTGCTCTGTGCATCCAAGTCTGTCAGCCCCTCAGCTGTCACTCTGCTCCTAAAATAGCTTCCGTTGGGGGAGGGACAGGAGGCTGTTTACCCTGGATGGAGGGCGCTATAGCTGCACCTGGGGAAGGAGATCTGCTGGGGGTTCCCGTACCTTCTGGATTTTTCTCTCATTCTTCGCGGTGCGAGTGCCTGAGCCCCAGAACTGCCCCTGAGCAGGGTGCTAGGGCAGAGGCTAGTCACCATCTCCACGTGGCACTGACTGTCCAGTCTGGGGAGGGGGAGGGCCCTGAGTATCAATGACAGACTCCAGGGGCACCTGCCCCTGTGGCCAAATATGGTCTGGAGCCACTGGCAGGGGCGATAAAGGCTCCTGGGCTGGGGCTGGGAGGGGCAGACAGCGGAGGCCGGTGGGCTGGGCGTTCACACTGGAGCCTTGGGGGAGCCGAGTCACAGGAGAACAGACCAAGAGCATTGTCATCCTGAGAAGGTGAGCCCATCGGACTGGCCCAGGGACTGGGCGGGAGACGGGAACCAACAAGAACTTCTAAGGCCTGCAGGGAGAGTTCAGGCCTTTGGCATGGTGGCTTCATCTGCCCAGCTGGGAGGGAGACAGAGGGAGGCGCAGGGACTCTGGGGCTCCTCTCAACTGGGGCCGTACTCCAAGCAAATGCTGGAATGTTCTTTTGGGTAATGGATTGAGGGGTGCCGGGCATAGAGCCCTTCCAGGGAGAATCCTCCCCTTCGCCCTGGAGCTCCAGACCTCACGCCAGCAGTCCGGCCCTGGGGCTGGAGTGAGTGGCTGGCCAGACGGAGCTGCCTTGTCCCGGCAGATGGCGGAGGCGGAAGCTGAAGCTGTGCAGCTGAAGGAGGAGGGGAACCGGCACTTCCAGCGCCAGGACTACAAGGCCGCGACCAAGAGCTACAGCCAGGCCCTGAAGCTGACCAAGGATAAGGCCCTGAAGGCCACGCTCTATCGGAACCGGGCGGCCTGTGGCCTGAAAACGGTCTGGGGCAGGGCAGGGGGCTGCGGGCTGGGCTGGGGTGCTGGGGCGTGGAGACAGGCAGCCTCCCCCGCTGACAGGCATCACCCATCTTCTAGCATCCCAACCGCCTCACCTGGACCCTCAGGTGGAGAAGGGCGCCTCTCACTGCTTCCCTCGGCCCATCCCTCTGGGAGACAGAAGTCCCCTCCTGGGAACCAATCTAACGGGAACTGGCATCCAGTCAGGGCTTTTTGCAGGTTACGTTGTAGCGTTTTGCTCAGAGCGTTCAGTAACTTGTCCGAGATCTCCCAGGTTGTTAGCAGCAGAGCCCGGATTCAAATCCAAATCTCGCCCACTTCTCCATGACCTGCCAGGGGCCCTTCCTGGGCCCCCGACAGCTGGCAGCTCCCGGCAAGTGCCCTCCCCTTCCCGTGGGGAACCTCTCAGGCTGCCTCTGCAATGGGCCCACATGAACTAAATCTCCTCCTTCTCCTTCTCAGGAGAGCTACGTTCAGGCAGCTTCCGATGCCTCCAGAGGTGAGCCATCCCCTCCTCCCTGGCCCCACCCCATCAGCATCCCTGTTTTGTCCAAGAGGCTCTTGAAACCCGAAGGAGTTACAAATTGTGTCAAGGCCCACCTAGGCATTGTGGGTGGGGCCTCAGAGGTGCCATCCATCCCTAAGTCACGTCTTTGCAAATGGAGTTACATGTTAAGTATGTTGAAGCAGTTTCTTTTCTTAAGAGATTGCTTCTGAGGGTCTTTGTCACAGTCTTGACACACACCCCACTTTGTTGTTTGTTTTTTATAAACCTAAAAAATAAATGTAAGTCAATATGGACTTAAGTGCACGATTTAAATGGAAGAACTTCTCCTGGCTGCAGGTCTGTGTTGGGTTCCCTTCTGGTTGCCGCTCTTTTTGGAGAAACAGGGAGCCTTGGATGAGTTCAGAAGGGAGGGAACCCGTGGGAGAGGGAAGGGCCTGGAAACACACCCCGTGATGGGCAGTCCAGGGGAGGGGCAAGAAGTAGCTCAGAGAAGGCAACTCCCAGGCGGGACGGAGGAACGCTGCCTTCAGATCCCTGAAAAGCAACAACCGTCATGAGGAAGAAAGATTGGATTTCATCGTGGGGGTTCCAGGGCTGGACTTGGGATAAGAGGGCAAAGTTACAGAGAGATATGTTTCAGGTAGGGAAAGGGAAGAAAGAGCTTTATGATGGAGCTGCCTGGCTGCCTGAGAAGGAGCGAACTCCCCGCTGCTTGCGGTATGCAAGCACAAGTTGGATGAACGCTCGGCAGGGATCAACATGCAGCAGATTCTAGGGCATCTGCAATTGGGCAAGATGACCCTTAAATTCCCTTCCAACCTTGAGAGTATGATTTTCAGCCTTTCCCTAACAAAGGGGAGCCTCGGGCCAGATAGTCCACGTAGAGGGGTAGGTAATCTCCCAGGAAGAGCGGCGAGAGAGGAGGGACAGCGCGCTGTCTGCAGCCCAGCCCCCTGAGGCCCTGCCTGTCGCCCTCGCCAGCCATTGACATCGACTCCTCAGACATCAAGGCCCTGTACCGGCGATGCCAGGCGCTAGAACACCTGGGGAAGCTGGACCAGGCCTTCCGCGACGTGCAGCGCTGCGCCACCCTCCAGCCGCGAAACCAGGACTTCCAGGAGACGCTGCGGAGGCTCAATACAAGCATCCAGGAGAAGGTGAGCCAGACCCCTTCCCACAAGCCCTGGCCTCCTCCCCCCATTCCTAGCAAGGGCACGTCAGAGATGCAGGACATTAGGGCGAGGCTAGTCCTACCTCTGCGCCCTTGGATGGAGTGAACACGTGGCACTGGCAGGTACCACAGAACAGCTGAGCAGGCGCACCCATCTGTGAGCCATCAGAGATGCTGCGGAGCTGGGTTAAGTGTCGGAGCCAGTCGGACTAGAGCACGGGTCGTTTACACTCCAGATGGAGGGTTGTGTTTTTTAAAAGTTGCAACTTAGTATACCTGCAACTCTTCCTTTCTTTCCAGGAGCCTAAAGGAGCAGGAGATACCTAGGAATGGGCATGGCGGCAGGGGTGGGGTTGTATTGGTGGGGTGGTGGACAGAGGAGAGTCAGGAGCCAGGAGGAAGAGGAAATCTTTTCTAGAAAATGGAGTGAAGTGAGAGAACTTGGGCCAGAGGTGAGGAATTCTGCACCATAGTCCTGACAATTTTCTGAGGGAGGGTCCCCGTGGGGTGTCAGTTTCCTCTCTGTTGGAGCAGGAGGGGAGCTGATCCCTCAGCTCCTGGCTCCAAGACTCAGTAAGTCCTCTGTGCCCGGGGCAGCCCCATGCTGGGACCACCCTCCACAGGGGAGACTGAGGGCTGAGGAAACACAAACTAAGGAGGGGCCCCTCCCTTCCCTGAAGGCCAGGAAGGACGGAGAGGGAGTGTGGACCACCAAAGTGGTGGGAGGTGCAGAAGGAGCTGGTGAGGTGGGGGACGAAGATTGATTTGATCATTTTATGAAAACTTCGGACCATCGAGGCTGGGGGCAGGACTGTCAGAGATGAGACATCTAAAATAGTCGTTTTAATTGCTTAAGGAGCTGCTTTAACCCTGCTTCCGGTTTCTGATCCCGGATGCCTATTTTTGTGTTAGCCCATGTTTAAATGTCTCGTAGCTCACTGTTTACTAGATTCCCAAACGGGGATGATGATTCCTTCCTTCCAAGACTCGCAGTGACCAAATTGTGAGCTTTATGGGGCAGGGACTTGATTTTGTTCACCATTCTAGCCCCAGCATCTAATCATCTATGGCAGTGTCTGGCACCTAGTAGCTGTCCAATGAACTTTCACTGAATGAATGAGTGAGTGAATGAATGACTGAGTGACAGTGCACGGGCCCAGAGTAGATACCCTGATATTTACTGAGATGAACTTCGCCGGGAGCTGACTGAAACGTGGACCTCTGCCTGCTTCCCTCCCTGCTCCCTCCCCCTTGCTCAGCTCCGTGTGCAGTTCTCCACAGACTCCAGGGTACAGAAGATGTTTGAGATCCTCCTGGATGAAAACAGTGAAGCTGATAGACTGGAGAAGGTGAGTGCTGGGCAAACAGCCGACCAGCAGGGGGCGCTGTCGGACCTGCGGGGTAACTACCTGCAATTCAGGGCCTGCTCCGGTCTCTGCACTGTTTGGGGAGCAGGAACGAGGTGGGGGTGTGGGAAGGTGTTGCCTTGGAGAACATGGACAATAATAGGTCAAGGGTTAAGCACCTCAGAAAACAAGTGAACTGGAAGAAGGGCAGGGTTAAGGGTGAGGCCACTGAGGGGAGTTATGCAGCAGAGGTAGATTGTGTATATTTACCTTTTTGAGGTTTTGTTCATCAGATCTTCTTTTTGCATCGCATCGATTTTGACATTTTGAGTGTCTCACTTGCCTCACCCTGAGAAAAATGATGTAATGTTTTATTTTATTACAAAACGTTGCAAAAATTCATTCTGAAATATGAAAATATTTACTCAATACTAATCCTCTTAGCCAAATTTGTTGCAATTTTTTCCTCTGTTCCCTTCTAATCCTTTTTCAGAGGGAAAAAAAATGAACCTCTGAGTGTTTTACATTTGTAAGGACTTGGCAAACAATGCCTGGGGAATTTTTATTAGCTTTATAGTCAGTAAGGCCATACGATATGCAAATATCTTTTATAATGAACTCTTGTGAAGACTCCATGAGTTGTCGCAGATAAAAGCACTTGGTAAAATACACAGCTGGTGACTGACTTGCCTTCCTGGGATTCTCTAGTCAGCCCCCTCCCAGCCACCCGCTCCCCAGCTCTTTGCCCCCCCCCACTTTTGCTTCATGAATTCTTCCCCCTGCCCAAGGTTCTCAGGTCCTCCTCAACACCTTCTCTTCTTCTTCTTTTTTGTTTATGTATTTATTTTTAGACAGAGGAGAAGGAAGGGAGAAAGAGAAGGAGAGAAACATCAATGTGTGGTTGCTTCTCGCACGCCCCCTACTGGGGACCTGGCCCGCAACCCAGGCATGTGCCCTGACTGGGAATTGAACCTGCAACCCTTTGGGAAGGGCGGGTGCTCAGTCCACTGAGCCACACCAGTCAGGGTTCGCCTTCTCTTCTGATCTAGGCCTTGTAAGGTTCATGTACCCTCGAGTTGGAAGGCTTCGGGGCAGGAGACACTCGGGAACCTTCCAGCTCAACTGCCTAATTTTACGTACAGGAATCTAGGGCTCAGAGAGGGCTGTGACTTGCCTGAGGTCACACAGCTGGCATGTAGCAGAATCAGAACTCAGACCCAGGGCTTTCAAGGCTCGTCTTGTGCTCTCTCTGCCCACCACCCTCCACCTGCCTGAGTGGAAATTCTGGCAACTGCAGATTACCCTGAACAGGTAAACTAACCAACAAACAAAATGCCAAAACCATTTTCAAGGAAAATAATTCTCATAAAAACTCTCTACTTCTATTAAAAGGTAAGCTGAGGCCTGTTGAAAATTTTAAGAGTTCATTTGGGCAAAATTAATTTGAATCAGGCAGTGTCCAAACAGGAAGTGGTCAGGACCTCAACTGGAGCTGGGGGAAGGACTTACAGGAAACTGGTGGAAGCAAAGCAAGGAAATTATGTGATTGTCTATAGCTTGAGCCGTTCACTGTTTGGGAAAGCCTAATTAGCTGTGATTCATTGTTCTTGAGTTTGGACTTCTTAACCTTGAGGCCTTACAGGCTTAGCTGGGTCTTGGTTTGCTTAGGTTAGCTGCTAAGGCATTAAAGCCACCTCGGTCTAATGGCCTCTTTGTTTGATTAATTGAACACTTGCTACCTTTGTTAAGTCCTCATCCATAAGCGTGTATGTACACAGCTTTATGTTAATGTAAGTTCAATCAGAGTTGAGCCTACGATTCTGATTGTGTTTCCATGAAGTTGGTCTTTACGCAAGTTACTGGGTCTTTCTTTCGAATCATATTCTTGGGCTATGTTTCCAGGAGTAAGATTACAGGCTAAGGAATATAAAGATGTTTTGAAGACCCTGTTCTGGAACCAGACCCTGCCCTTGGCCTAGGACCAAGGCCTCAGCATCCAAACCGTCCTCTGGACCCTCACTCTCTCACCTCTCTCTCAGGCTGCCAACAACCTCATTGTACTGGGCCGGGAAGAAGCAGGGGCAGAAAGGATCTTCCAGAACAACGGAGTGGCCCTGCTTCTGCAGCTGATGGACACCAAGCGGCCGGAGCTGGTGCTGGCTGCCGTGCGCACCCTGTCGGGCATGTGTAGTGGCCACCAAGCCAGAGTGAGGGCCTGGTGTGAGGTGCTGGGTGTGAAGGGCTGCTCGTCAGAGGACCTGGAGGGGGACCCGTAGGCGGGGTGTGGCTGGCATCAACAGACCCTGATAGAAAGTCTAAAGTGTCCCCTCCAATTTGATTGTGTGGTCCCGGATTCAGCAGATTGCTCCTGTGGTTTAACTCCAAGCTGGAAATGGGGCTACACAAAGATGAGGCCACTGAAAGTCGTTTATGAGGAAGAGCCGAATGCAAAGGCTTTGACAGTTTACCCCTTTTCATACTGAGTCTTCAAAATCCAGTGTGTGTTTCACATGTACAGCACATCTCAGTGTGAGCTTGTCACACTGCAAGTGCTCGGTGACTCCCGGTGGCCAGTGGCTCTACAGCTCTGGAAAGGGGCATGGCCCGTGTCAAGGGCATTCCTGGGCCCCTGGCCCTGAGACACTGGCTCCCTGCTGCACGGGTGGTTTTCTCCCTCTCCCGACCCTGCGTGGTGGCTGGATGGTAGCGGCACCCAGCTGACTCTGGTTTGCTGGGGATCTAGGCCACGGCGGTTCTCCACGCAGTCCGGGTAGACCGGATCTGCAGCCTCATGGCGGTGGAGAACGAGGAGATGTCTCTGGCCGTCTGCAACCTGCTCCAGGCCATCATCGACTCTCTGTCCGGGGAGGACAAGCGGGAGCATCGAGGGAAGGAGGAGGCCCTGGTTCTAGGTAGGAGACGGTCTTCCGTGTCACTGGGGGCCGGGGGCAAGGGAGAGTCAGGTACCACCTCAGACTGGGGATTCCCTCTATGTGGAGGTGGTCTGGTCTTATTTTCATACTTACTTTCTTTAAAAAAAAAAAAAGATTTTATTTATTTATTTTTACAGAGAGGGCAAGGAAGGGAGGAAGAGAGAGAAACATCAATGTATGAGAGAAACATCGGTTGCCTCTCGCACGCCCCCACCTGGGGACCTGGCCCACAGCCCAGGCCTGTGCCCTGACCAGGAATTGAGCTGGCAACTGTTTGGTTTGTGGGATGACACCCAACCCACTGAGCAACACCAGTCGGGGTTCATACTTATTTTACGATTATAAAAGTAGCAGATGCATAGCAGCATTATGTATAATAATTTAAAGGTAGAAGCAAATCAAATGTCCATCGATGGATGAATGGATAAACAAAATGTTTTACACACGCGCGCACACCGTGGAATATTTCCTCTGCTTTAAAAAGGAAGGACATTCTGACCCAGGATGCAACATGGATGAACCTCGAGAGTGTCATGCTAAATGAAACAGGCTGGTCACAAACAGACACAGGGTGATTCCACAGACATGCAGTCTCTGAAGCTGTCAGACTCGTAGAAACAGAAAGCGGAATGGTAGTTGCCAGGGGTGGGGTGGGAGGACGTGACGAATTATTTAATGGGTAAGAGTTTTCACTTTCGAAGATGAAAACATTTTGGCGATGGGTGGTGGCGGCGGTGGTTGAACAGCAGTGAGAAAGTCCTTCATGCCACTGAGCTGGATGCTTAAGAGTGGTTAAAGTGATAAGTTCATTTTACGTATATTTTACCACTATTTAAGAAAGTATCAGAGGCTTATTGGAGAAATTTGGAAAAATTTAGAAATATATAACGATGAAAAAAATACCTTGTAATTACCCTTCCAGATAACTTTTTCCCCTACCCATCCATATAAATATCTACTTAACAAAATTGGAATATGTGGATAGTTTTGTGTTTTTTCTTCGCTGAGCATTATGTTAGTATGGCACACCACTTAATATTCTTCAAAAGCGTTCCTTTTGACTTCCATAGTGATTAACTTCACATTTGTTTCCTCCCTGCACACGTGCACACAGGCTCCTGCTTCTTCCGGCACCTCCCAGTCCTAGGCATCATTTTAAGAGTTCCTGCTCTACCTGGGAGGGTCACAGATGCAGCTTCACCTAAAGGAAACTTGATTTTAAATAATTTTATCATGTGTCAGCCGTGGCTGGTGTAGCTCAGTGGATTGAGTGTCGGTCTGTGAACCAAAGGGTCACCAGTTTGATTCCCAGTCAGGGCACATGCCTGGGTTTTGGGTCAGGTCCCCAGTGGCTGTGAGAGGCAACCACACATTGACATCTCTCTCCCTCTCTTTCTCCCTCCCTTCCCCTCTCTCTAAAAAAATAAATTAAAAAAATCTAAAACAGTAAATAAATAATTTTATTATGTTTCATTGTATGATTGTATCATAATTCATCAGATAGCTTTATATTACTGGAGATTTACATTGTTTCTGATTGCATGCTGCTAAAACACTTCAGTAACCATTCTTTAGATAAATCTCTGTTTGCACTGGTCATTATTTTCTTGGAACAAATTCTGAGAAATGGGACTACTAGGTTGAAAGCTGTGAATATAACTAATGTTCTCTCTCCCCCTTACTTTCCAATTCCTTTCTGAGACAGCGCTTCCGTTTGTACTCTCACCAAGTGAAGATAAGAGTTCAGGTCTCAAATTATTCTCACCAGACTCGAACATGATCGTTCTCAAAGATATATTTTCCTTGTCAGAAAAATTATCTTGTATGAATTTAATAACCTACTCGTGAGATTAATCTTTTTTCTTTATCTGTATCAGCCATTTGGATTTCTTTGTCTTTGAATGGCTTGCTCACATTGGTGCCTATTTTTCCAGTGCTTTCTTACTGATGCATGGGAGCTCTTTGTAGATTAACAATATTAACTTCCTGCGAGTCCTGGGCTCTCCCTGCACGGTTCTGACTTACCAGTGCAATGGTCAGCAGGTCACACTCCTTCTCTGCACTAGACTCCCAGGAGGGTCCAAACTGGCCTCACGCTTGTGGCTGGTGGTTAACTGGAGGTGCTGCCCAGGCCACCTCGGTTTCCCTCCTTGGGGCCTCTCTAGTGGGCCGCTGGCCTTTCTGTGTACCACGGCGGCTGGGTTCTCAATGGGCAGGCCCTGGTGTGCAAGTGCCATTCAAGCCTCTGTGTGCACTGTGGGTCGCAGGACCGACCCAGGCCCGGTGCGGCAGGGGACGGCCCTGGAGCATGAATAATGACAGGTGCGGCTTGTCGGGGCCACGGCTTCCTTGCAGGTAGTGAGCTGTCACATATCTCTGCTCAGAGATTCTAAATGTCGTTTTTCGATCTAGCTCCCTGTGGCATCCGCCCACCTCTGGTCCCAGGTCTGTCCCCTGCAGCCTCACAGGGTCAGTCCGTCTCCTCACCCTCAGGACATCCTTAGCTGGAAACAAGCCGCCCTGCCCACCTCTGTCTCCCCTTCTCTGCTGAGAGAGCCTCCCCCTTCGTCATTCATTTCTGTGATGTGGTTGGAAAGCCTTCCTTTCTGCCTGCCAATCTGTCTGCCTCGCCTGCCTGTGGGCTCCGACCTAGAAGGAGAACAAAGTCTCCAAGTCTCAGAGAGGTCAGACGGGACAAAGCAGGGAAGAGCATTTACTGTTTAAGATTCCCGGTAGGCAGGGAGGACCTGGCGTCCCGGACGGAGGCTTGCATTCAGCCTGCCTGAATCGGTGAGGAGTAAGATGTCTGTAAGCAGTGTAAATTTCCTTTCTGGAAAAGACTTGATCAAACCAGTTTATTAAAAATTACACAAAGCATCCCTGGACCCCTGCCAATCATTGCCTGAAATAGAGAACCTTCTAGGGCCCAGGACTGTGCAAGGCTGAAACAGTCTGTCGTGGAGGTCAGTGCTCAGAGCGGCTGGAGGGCAAGTGTTGTCTAGGGATGTCCCCCTTTTTAGGGGGCAGGATGGACAGTACTATGCTCTCCTGGGAAATCCCAGCATCCCGGAAGCGGGGGCTGTGATATTTGCAGAGTCCTAGAAGCCCCTTCTGTTCCTGGCCCTAACCACCTGAGACTGCCGAGTCCTCTCCACTCACACCCGTCCTCTCCTTCCTCAGACACCAAGAAGGACCTGAAGCAGATCACCAATCACCTGCTTGACATGCTGGTCAGCAAGAAGGTGTCAGGCCAGGGCAGGGATCAGGCCCTGAACCTCCTCAATAAGAACGTCCCCAGGAAGGACCTGTCCGTTCAGGACAACTCGCGCACCATCTACGTGGTGGACAACGGTGAGGCGGTGGGTGGGCCTGGGGGGCTCACTCCAGCCTTTCCAGTGGGCCCCCAGGTGCCTTGCCTGGAGCAGAAAGTGGAAGGGGCGTGGCTCTTGTCTCTGGGTCCCAAGGTCCCAACGGAAAAGGCAGGAAAAAGCATTAGCATATTAGGATCCACCAGCAGGCTGGTGAAGGTGTAGGTCAAGTCTGAATTAAGGGCCTGACCATACCCAGAAATGTCCAAACACCCCAGAAACATCTGGGTGGCGTCTCCTGACAAATGGGGGTACGTGTCAAAGAACAAACAAGACTCCACCCACGATAGGGTCACATTCCTGAAGTCTTGTGGTTGGCAAAATACTTCCTAGGCCTTCTAGAAGGGAGCAGTGGTGTCAAGAGTACTTTAGATAAAGCACAGCAACGCCGTTCCACTGAATTTGTTAACCTCCTAAATCAACTCCTCTCCTTGGTCAGGAGTCTCACCTGTGGCTTTGTAATCCGCTACGATGAATTCTCTCACAAGGCTGGTGGCATTTAGACCACTCATTGTTTAACAGGTTCAAGACAGCTTTACCAGCTTGAAATCATCCTCTTTTGATATTGCTCATTCACTCATTCACTCATTTATCCAACAGATACATGACGGTTAAATTAGCCTGATGTGTAGTAGGAAGCCACCGGAGAGTCTTCAACAGAAGAGTAGGGAAAATAACGATAAATAGTAAATGTAGTATTCTACATGAATAATACATATTTATTGCGCGATTCTGAGGTGTCTGGATTGGTAGCGGGCATTGTCCCTAGATTATCTCACTGAGCCCTCAAACTCTCCAATGGAGGTGATATTGTCCCCATTTTCCAAATAAAGAAACTGAGGCCTGGAGAAGAGAGAATGTACAATCATCTTGGAAGAAGATTATACATCAACCTATAGAATGTGAGCCCTGGCAGAGCCCTCTGAGATCAGTTCCTCTTGATTTTTTTTTTAAAGATTTTACTTATTTATTATTAGAGAGAGGGGAAGGGAGGGAGACAGAGAGGGAGAGAAACAGCAATGTATGGTTGCTTCTCACATGGCCCTCACTGGGGACCTGGCCTGCAACCCAGGCATGTGCCCTGACTGGGAATCGAACCGGGACTCTTTGGTTCCCAGCCAGCGCTCAATCCACTGAGCTACACCAGCCAGGGCAATTCCTCTTGATTTTGTAAAAGCGAACATACAGGCCGGTGGTGAGGAG